>VCAZ01000005.1:9895578-10168078 GCA_005784505.1 Bagarius yarrelli
AGAGAGGAGGAGAGAGAGAGAGAGGGAGCGAGAGAGAGAGGAGAGAGAGAGAGGAGAGAGGGAGGGGAGGAGAGAGAAGAGAGAGGAGAGAGAAGAGAGATTAGGGAGGGGAGACGGTAGAGAGAGAGAGAGAGTAAGCGAGGAGAGAGAGAAGAGGAGGAGGAGAGGGTAGAGAGAGAGAGAGAAGAGAGAGAGAGAGAGAGAAATATAGAAAGGGGCAGAGAGCGAGAAGAAATAAGGAAATAAATATATAAAGAGAGAGAAAATGAAGAGGAAAATCTAAAAATAATATAAGTAACTTTAGATATGTTATTTATTTGTTTCTTTGGCCAAAAAAAGAGGTAAAACGACTCACTTTTAGGCAAACACTCGTTTTTGCTGTATAAAAAAATCTGTATTTTACCTTTTCCAGTAACTGATGAATAGTGTATTTTTCAGCTGTCTTTTTTTTGGCCCTCTCCTGCATCTTAGCTTTCATCCTGTCCTGTGGTGACGGACCAGCGTTCTCGGGATCTGGAACCAAAATCAGATCAGGTGATTATTACAAAATCCACTGAGATCCTTCCAGGATTTAAGTCAGAAACACTGACGACTCTGAGTGTCAAAAGCATCAGTACAAGTTTAACTAGTGTGGGGTATATACCCATGTGTGTTAGTGTTTGTGTGTGTATGTGTATATGTATATATATATATATATATATATATATATATATATATATATATACACACACACAACTAAATAAATAAATAAATAAAATCAATAAATATTCAACTTCATTGTCATTGTCATGTACAGAGCCAATGAAATGCAGCGTTTTTCGCATATCCCATCTTAGTAAGTTGGGGGTCAGAGACAGGGTCAGCTATGATACAGCGCCCCTGGAGCAGGAAGGGTTAAGGGTCTTGCTCAAGGACCCAACAGTGGCTGGCTTGCCGGTGGTGGGGCTTGAACCCAGGTGTTTCTGGTACTCAGCAATTCAGCACCTTAACCATTTGAGCCACCACTGCCCCCAAAATGGGACCTGAACATGATTTTTTTTTTGTTTATGTATTTTAAAATCATACTTTATAAATTAAACCAGAAAATGACCTTTCTGTTGCCTGGATATAAATGAATTACTGTAAAGTACTATCATTATTTTAATAGTTAGGATGTGGGATTTTTAAATACACAATCACACCACAAATTTGAGTCAACAGTTAATTAACACAAACTTGATCAAGTCCCTTAATTTATACAAGCTTTATTACTACATATCCGATGTAGAATCCAACAACAGTCCCTATGACTACAGACATACAGTATAATAAAGTTTTTAGTTTATTAATGAGTCAGTTACCTCTCCGGTTTTCTTTTCTTTTACTTTTGCTTTTCTTCTTAGCTTTTGCCTGTCCTCCCATACTTGTGTTCCAATAACAGCACCTCTTTATTTACTAATATTTATATATAAACAGATTCGGAATAGGACCAGGCATGGGATTTAAGAAAACTGTAGTTTTTTTTTCACAATCATTTTGAGGTAGCACGCTATTTCTCCACCATGATTGGCTAATATTTACTTGGTTCCTATGCAACTATTGGCTAGAGACACGAGTTTATTGATAATAACCAATTAAAATGCGTCTTTTAAAAAAAGGCGGGTTTATAGTAATACCGGTAGGGGGTTAGTAAAGCAAACGCTAGCATGTGGAGCCGTCTAGGCGGTTATTTCCGGTTCAAAATAAAAGATGTTATAAAATATTACCAACAAATAACACAAAAACACGTATTTTAATAAACGTGTCTGCAAAATAAAATGCATTTTATTTGTGTAATATAACATATATTATAACTGTGCAAACAAGGGCGCAACGAAGTGTCGCATAATGATGACACTGCCTTGGGTTTACGACATTATTCCGCGCCTTCCGGTGCCAATTCCATGTGAATGTCGCTGGGTGTAAAATCTTTTTTAAATAATTGACACGGTAAAACATGTAACTGTTTTGTAATCGTTGTTAAAAATCGGTTTTAAATTTAGGCCTCAATTTTATTGCGTTTTAAATAAAATATATATATAACTGCGCAAACAGGTGCGTAACCAAGTGTCGCATATTGATGACGTAGGTTTACGACAATATTCCGCGCCTTCCGATGCCAATTCCATGTGAATGTCGCCGGGTGTAAAATCTTTATAAATAAATTGACACGGTAAGACATGTGACTGTTTGGTAATCGTTGTTTAAAAATCTGTTTTAATGTAGACCTTAATTTTATTGCGTTTTTAAAAAAAAATCCTATTTCTTCATAGATAATTTCCGGTAATGAGTCCATAACGGGACAAGGTCAGAATTCTGTCTTATTGAGAAGTTGTTAATTCACCGATCGGTTAAAAAATCTGTAATACCACATACTGACGGCTTTTTTATTATATCCAAAGTGAAAAATAACTTTTGAATATTTATATACTATAAATATAAAAAATGCACTGAATTGCCTTAATATACAGGAAGTATAAGCTTTTAATGTTGTGTTAACAGTTTATGTTAAACTCCAGATTGTCAGTAAATTAATGATGAGCTTGTGATTAGTTAACATGTAATAAAGGAGTTTCCAGCGTCCCGGCCAGTTATAACGTCTTTATTACATTTTCTGATTAAATAACTAGGAACAAGGAAGTGGAGAAAAAAATGCTATGCAAATAATAACATGATCATGTTTGGTGGCTGTTGCGCAACTTTTTTAATGTAGCTATAAAAGCGGTTTTCCAAACATTATTTCTTGTTTATAGTCTATTTTAATTGGTTATCCTATAAGTGGATTAAGACACTTCAGGACACACTTTTATTGGACAGTAGTCAACTTTGGTGTAATAGAAGTATGAAATCATTCTAATTAAGTTTGTGATGTTGGACTGCTAATTGGAAGATCAGGGTTTGATTTACCGTCGGGGCCCCTGAGGAAGGCCCCGAAACCCCTAATTGCCTCTGGATGAGGGTTTTAATGCTGTAAATGTAAGTTTTTTTTATTGCGTTGTTATTGTGATATTCAGTCACTTCAGGATTTGTCAGGATGGGTTAAGTTCCTGATTTCACAGCACAAAACTATAAAACGTTTAGCTCTGCTGTCTCGCTGGGGTTTTTGTTTCATCCAGGGGACGGGCTGGCTGTCTGGCAGACCAGACATTTTCCTGCTGGACTGTCATACTTTTTGGGCCGATACATCACATAGTGTTTGTGTCTGATCTGTTCACAAAACTCTTAGCAGTCTATTCTTTTCAGATTAGATTTTTCGGCATTAGATCCCCCCCCTTATTGGCCTATAAGACATTTAATCCGCATCCCATTGTTTTTTTGTCCTTAACTGACATTAAGCTGAACCCAATCACCATCTTAGAACAGCTCCTCGTTTGGGCTCTGTGTGAGCAGGAAGCGTCGGTGTGGATCTGTTAAAATAGTCAAAGGGAAAGAGAAAATGAACGACTAAAAGATACGGGCTTTTAAGCCTGAAAATGATCACCTCTGCTTTCCTACCCCAAATATAAGATGGGTAATAAAAGGGCCATTTGCTGATTGGTCAGTTTGAATCGCTCACATTTGGTTCTTAGTCACATGGTCAAGGAATGGATAAAAGAGGATTGCAACTAGTGCTCGGGCTCTTTTTTCCCTTCCCTGACCATGTGACTAAGAACCAAATGTAAGACATTCAAACTGACCAATCACCCACTGTATAAACCAAGTGACCCTTAGCAGACCCCTAATGTATACACATGTTGTCCTTAAGGCCTTGATCGCTTTCAGCACCTCTGTGACCAATCTTTGTCTCTCTATCTTCACTTATCTGTTACAGCTGCTCGACGGCTATGTGGATGCCAAGTCTCCATTTCTAGCCGCTCACTTGCTCCTCTGAAGATTCTCCCCAATGGCCAGCAGGTTTCTGAGCCGGGGCGCTCGCCTCTTGGCCATCTGCCCTCAGGCCTCTTCAACCACCAGCCATCTCCTCACACACACAGCTCATCCGTTCACGGAGCATCCACCACGTTCCCAGACCTTTCTCCTACCCCCAGTCCGGCTCCTGAGTCTGGGGGCGGGTCCGGTGCAGGCAGATGAGCCAAACATCACATTTACACGCACCGAACTGGATGTTCTCATCGAAAAGGCCACCACACCATCAGAAGTGTTGTCAATATGGACGAATCGAGGAGGCTCCACCAATCAAGCAGGCATGTGTCTGGTCCAGCTCAGCCGATTGGTAGTGGAGAAGAAAGATGTCGACAGGACAGCTATAATTCAGGACCCTCGCTTCGTACATCTGTTAGAGGTTTTGAACTCCCAGGTAAAGAGAGGAAACATCAAGCTGGACATTAAATTTACACTTTTACTGAAGCCTTTTTTTAGATTATATATATAATAAGATGACTTTTTTTACATAGGATTTGGTGACTGTTAACTAATAAACAGCTATAAATAGAACTATAAATTATACTTTTTTAATTATACAGGATATTCAATTTTTTTTGTATTAAGCACGTTTAATGTAAAACGTGAGTTAGTGTGCTAGCATAGCATCAAAAGACGAAATTTTTTTAAAAAGACGAAAATAAGATATATAAATGGCCTTACTGCATGGACAAAAGTATTGGGACACTTGACCATCACATTTATAGGTTTTAACCTCCAGTCTTCTGGAAAGTCTTTACACTAGATTGTGGAGTTGGGATGCAGGGATTTATTCATTCCGACACACTAGTATTAGACGAATTAAACACTAATATCAGTTGAGGAGGTCTGGGATGCAGTTTATCCCAAAGGAGTTCAATGTCGTGAAGTCAGAATCAAGACCATGTTCAAGAAACTCATGTTGTTTTACACCTACCAGAACACACAGCATGTCCTGATGAAGCTCAGGGGCTTTGTGCACATGGGCTTGGTCATGCTGTATCAGTGTTTGGGCTTCTTCCAGTTAAGTAAAATCCAGATGCTACAAAAAATAGAGGGTTAAACTTTGTTTGGGCCTATCCACATACTTATGGCCTGCTCTAAGTGCCGTTCTAAAAGGGTTCCAAGCAGCACGTGAGCAGTTTTTTACCAAGCAACACAACAAAAACGAGGCTCTAGATGCAAAACAATTGCTGAAATCTGATCAGATAATATTTCAAGCAAGTGGTAGCCTGGTGGTTAAGGTAGTGGACCGCTGCCTGAGAGATGGTGGGTTTAGTTAGCAGGACTAAATTCCCAGGACTTAACTGCTACCGATGAGCTCCTAAACAAAACCCTTGATTTCTTTAGTTGGATAAAACTAATAAGATAAACGGCAAGAATGTGATGTAATTTTAATGTATATTTAATCAATATTAAGGCTGCACGATGTTAGAAAAAAACTGACATTGCGATATTTTCTTTTTCTGCGATAAATATTGAGCAAAAAAAAATATTTGTCAAGAATTTACTATTTTTAGAATAATTCGGGTGATTTTGCAATAGAGTTTTATGTTTTTTCTGGAGATTTAGTTAAGTTATAGTTATTATTAAGTTAATAATTATTATTGAAATAATAATAACGTTTCTCCAGGACCCCCTGGTGCTACACAAAACATAGAATTTACAAAACAACAAGAGCCCCTAAACAGAATAGACATAAAGTGCATGTCAGTGCAGACAGTGCATAAACAGACAGTGCAATAAACAATACAAACATAACAAGGACGGTGCAAAAAGACAGTAGAGGACGGGAAATAGCGCCAACCATACTGTAGATGAGGTAGAACGAAATGTGCAAATTACAACGGTACTGTGCAAATAGCATTGTAAAGTGAGTATGCTTACAAAAAATGTTCGAGCGTGTGTGCGTATGTGTGGGTTGAGTTAAGTTATAATTGTTATAAATCAAGTCGAATTAATCTTCGTCAAAGCTACAAAAGTTATTGCGCCTGAGTTCTTTCGACCTAAAATGTCTACACAGTAACAGACCTTAAAACAAGGTGCAAATGCGAAACTTTCTCCCTATTATTAAACTTTATAATTAATCTAAACTGTGGTGCAGTCGACTATAATCCCCACTCGACACTGCACATCCTTTAATTCGACTATCGCAGATACACACATTGTGATGCCGATGCTGAAAAGATATACATTATGTCACGACCTGGAAATCCTCGTCATGACTCTCTCAAGTTAAGGCAGGAAAGGGTTGGTGGGCTTTTCAGTCACTGTGCTGGTTAGATGGGTCTTTGTGTTTTTCGTTTCAGGTTAATGGGATCTGGAACGGCACCCTGGTATCTGTCTTGCGTGCTCTGTCCATTCTCGGTGTCCCTTCCAATGCTCCGGTGATGTCGTCTCTTCAGACGGAGGCACTGTGGAGGCTCCGGCGCTTTAGCTACCGCCACCTTTCCTCTCTGGCAGACTGGGCGTCAGGCTGGGCGTCAGGCTGGAAGATTCAGGGGTAAACACTAGAGTATAACACAAGCTAGCGCTATAGGATAAGCCTGATTTCACACCTACACTGAACCTTGGGCAGTCTCTGTATTATAAAGTCATTAGGGGGCGATTAGGGGACCTATTATTGGCGTTTTCTCTGGCATGTCACATTAAGAAGTGGTTATACAAGATTATTATTGTGTTGTCACTGTTTGGCTATAGATTTTTACCGAATTTATTGCCTGTGTGGCAGACAGGGAGATGAGCTACTGGCGTCTTTGCTCAAGCAACTGGAGCTGCGCTGGACAGAGCTGAACGACACACGCACAATCGCCATGCTCATGAGCCGAGCCGGCAGACTGTCCCCTCCGCTCATGGAAAAACTGGAAGACAAGGTAAAGACCTCAAATTGATAACAAACCTGTAGTCAGAGGGTCAATCCGTCAGTCGATGCCTTGAAAACATCTTTTATTTGTCTGATTTTCCACCTTTCTGCTCCAGGCCCTGGAATTGGCTGAAAAGTTTAGCACTGAGGACATCCGCAGAGTGACGTTAGCCGTGGCGTTGCAAGGCCGCCGATCTGTACCGCTCCTGCGAGCGCTGTCTTACCACCTGCACCAGAAACCCTCTTCTGAACTCAGTACACCACTTCTGCTGGACATTGCGTTTTCTTACGGTCAGTTGAAGTCTAAAGACAGTTTAGTCTCGCATAGCAGGGCCTTCAGGCTAATGGTAAAAGGTTTGGGCTCCATAGCAGATTTCATTGGCTAAGAGGGTGTCTGATAAATGTTAATCAACCAATCACAGTTTCTTTTTATTTAGCATCATGTAAAACCAAGCAATCAGAGAAAATTTTAAATATGTTTTTACCCATATGCATTTGACCAGGAACATGGTGTCCACGGC
Organism: Bagarius yarrelli; assembly: GCA_005784505.1. NCBI lineage: Eukaryota > Metazoa > Chordata > Actinopteri > Siluriformes > Sisoridae > Bagarius > Bagarius yarrelli. The sequence goes on from VCAZ01000005.1 coordinate 9,902,881, forward strand.
CTCAGGCATCTATAATCATGTTAAAATTTAAACTGCTGTAGTCCGGGGTTATTTTTGGCTTGAAATAATCACAGCCTTGCACACAAGGGGGTATCAGAAAATTTCCAGACACACCAACAGATCGCAGCACAGGGCTCCATGTAAAGCTGTGCTCACTGTATTTGTGCAAGTAGCTTGCAGCCTTGTGCTGCCACCTGTTGATGTGTCTCGAAACTTTTGTTACCCCCTCATCGTAACCTTTTTGGGGGTGTCTACATTATATGTGCACAAGCATGAGTTTGTTGCTCCATAAAACTGTGTGCTAACTCGGTTTAAAGTCTGGGCAGACTAAAACATTCCCGGCACTTTATATTTAAATTGACAGCATTTGCCCTTATCCAGAGCAGTTAACATTGATTTCTTTTATACAACTAAGCAATTAGGGGTTAAGGCCCAGCAGTGGTATCTTGGTGGTGCTGGGAATCAAATCCCGATCTTCCAGTTAGCAGGCCAACACCTCAATCAACACCTTCCCCCACTTTGCTCCGATCTATATCCTCTACATTCTGGGTCAGTTTCTTATAGTCTGCCTATGTTGCTACCACCACCGTGCTTGGTTTACTGTGGGGAAAGGGTGGCGCACTGGGTTCTCCAGGAAATGTGTAAAAGTGCCTATTTCAATAGGATTTTTCACTTACTGTCTGATATTTTCACTTCTGCAGGTAAGCTGAATTTTTACCAGACGCAAGTATGCCAGAGGATGGCCGCTGAGCTTTTGCCCCGATTACCACAGATGAACTCCACTGAAGTCATGCGCTTTTCAAAGTCCCTAGCCTTCCTCAAGTGGATCCACATGCCTCTGTTTGAGGGATTTGCCCAGGTTCAAAGTCTATTCATTTAACACCTCTCTCTCTCTCTCTCTTTTTCTCTCTCTCTCTCTCTCTCTCTCTCTCTCTTTTTCTCTCTCTCTCTCTCTCTCTCTCTCTCTCTCTCTTTCTCTCTCTCTCTCTCTCTCTCTCTCTCTCTGCTGATTTTGTGTTTGCCCACTGATAAAGAAATGACCAGTCTATAATTTAAATGATAGATTTACTCTAACAGTGACAAACAGAATAATCCAATAATAATAACCCAGAAACATTTTAATATTAATTGATATGCATTTTAATGAGTGAAATATAAGTTATTATGTAGTATGAAATAAGTATTATGATGAGTATTATTTGGTTTCTAGAAGCATTAAAATACTTTTTGGAGAAGTATTTTTGCCACAGAAGTGTTTCTGTTACATATTAGGGTCAGTAGAGGCTTAAAGGGTAGGGAGCAGGGAGCTGGCACACCAACCCAGTGCCTTAACTCCTTCAGCCACTATTAGAAAGTTTTTTTTTTTATTTATAGCAGCTCCTTCAAACACCTCCTGACCAATCAGATTTAAGACTTTACTGTCATGTGACAGTAGTTGATATCACCACAAATATTTGAAAACTGCATCCTCTCCTTTCTGCCTTTCAGCATTTTGTGAAAAACAGTGACGAGTACAGCGTGTTACAGATGTGCAATCTTCTCATGGCCTTCGCCAAGCTCAACTTTCAGCCCAGTAACAAGGAGTCGTTTTTCACCAAGGTAACCAATCAGAAGTAAGCTGTGAGGTTAAATATTTTGTTCCAAATGGTATTGGTTAATATAATAAAAAAGTATTGGTTTCTTTTATGTGTGTGTGTGTGTGTGTGTGTGTAGGTTCATAATGCTTTGAAAAGCTCCTGGCAGAGCTTGGATCCTTTTGTACTGACTGACGTAGTCTGGGCTCTTTGCATTTTGCAGCAAGCCAAACCCAAATTTATTGCCGCCATCACAGATCCTGCATTTCAGAGCAAAGTTACAGGTGGGAATCGGGAAATAACAAAAACAACACATCTTCAAAGAAGCGAAATTTGTGTTTAACATTAATCAGTGGGTCACACAGTATAGAAGGAGTTAATCATTTTTGCCATTCGCTGTCTTAAGTTCTGTTTTGTTGTCAAGAAGCAGATGTTTCTACAAAAACAGACTGGCCAAATCTCTACAATGACCATGATATTTTATAAAAATTCTAATCTTAAGCCGCTCCGCACAAGGGTTCATGAGTGTAGCATCTGTGGCTAAGACTAGGGTACCTAGTAATACTTCCTAATATAGTGGCCAGTTAATGTATGTGTGCAAATAATTTATTTCCTGTATGCAGTTTCTATCACATACAGTGGGTGTAACTGATTATGCTGGACGAGTAGTATGTCCGAATCCTTAGTATGCAAATTATAGTACGCGTAAAGTTCCCAGATGATCTGCTACCCTCGAAGTATGCATGTACACTTTACTGTCAGGCGACTTCGGGGAAGATAAGCAGCACTTTAAGTGATTTAAATTACTTTTAAAAAAAAAACATTGTTTATTGTAGTTGCACTCGTTTAATATCATTCAAGTTAAACATTATCCAACTATAAATTCGCGCTGCTGTGACATCATATGACAATATTAACATGGCGGGTGTCGTACATCCAAACTTCATTTACACTACCTAAATTAATGGTTAATGTGTTGGACTGATACCAGAAAGACTGGGGTTCGGTTTTCAGCACCACCAGGCCACCACTATGGGACCCTGAGCCAGACTGTATTGATGTCCTACTTCTATATATGAGTTGTTTCTTTGTTTACCACTAGGTGGCAGAGGTGTTCGTGCAGAGAATTACATATTAAAGGCGCTGCATATTGCAGCCACGGGTCTGCTGGAATATGGCATCCATGCCACAGTTTCCCTTCCGGCGGTTCACGAAAAACAGGCCAATCCCATTCCAACACCTCTCCAGAGCACCCTCTACAAAGCCCTTGAGATCCTCACTGAAAATCGCACAGAAGCCCTGCGCAAAGACATCCACACGGTGTATGGCTGGATTATAGGTGTGTGTGTGTGTGTACGTGCGTTCATTTTTATACTGTGCTTAAGCATAAATGTGTGTTTACTTAAAACCGATTTGTTGTGCACCTGTTCAGACGCAGAAATTGTGGTGGATTCCGAGAATAAGCCAATAAACCTGAAGAATCTGGAAGCACCACACTTACCAAAAGGGGGCGGCACGGCGCACTTACCTCAAGGGGCACGAAGGTGAACCAAAAAAAAAAATGCTAAACCTAATCCTTAGCCTAATACTGATGTAGACTATATTTAAACAGGGTTTATTTTAAGGCCTAAATTCAAGTAATAAACTTATCTCGTTTGTATATCTGATTCTGAGAAAAGTACACAAACTTAACACATTTTTAAAAAGTTGAGAGAAAAGAGTTGAATTTAATTACATCTGTAGCTAATTTAATGGGGTACACTCAAGTAGCTATCAAGTTTTTAGGCATCCACTAGGGGCAATATAATTAGTCCTGCAGCTAATTATCCTGCAGGTGTTAGAGCGGAGTTAAGTAAAAACAAAATGGTGGCTTTTTAGGATGAATACCACTGAAGGTGAATTAGGTAGAACCTTCTGACAAAAAAGAAAAAAAAAGGGGAGTAGCTTGAACTGGTATGCTCTGCTTTCAGGAACAGACTCTGCCATCACACTGAATTAATTAAGCTGACGCAGGGTTTACACAGCCAATAATATATGATGTTCCTATGCAATACTTTGGGCTGGCAGTAGGGGAAAGAGGAGGGGTCTGTGCACTTCTACTTTGTTGGTTTATATATCCGGGTGTCTGTCTGCATCTGTCTGTCTGTCTGTCTGGTTGGTTGGTTGGTGTCAGACTGTCGGTAGAACTCTTATTTAGTCTGTCTGCACATTCCTATGTAAACTAATAGCTACTCTGTGATCATTTATCTGTTTGTGTGTTTAGAGTCGCTTTCGTAGGCTGGGAGTTTCCTCATTTCGCCTCAAGAAGCAAAGATCTTCTAGGCCGATTCACCATGCAGAGGCGCCACCTGCAGCTGGCCGGGTTTCTGGTTGTAGAGGTAAGTTATAAAAGGGGAGAAAGATGATGAAAAGAACTACAAACAAAACCAAAAAAACCCTAGCAAAGGACTGGAATTTATTCAATGCACCATAAAGACAAAAATCTTAGGACACTCGTTGGCATGGTAGGCTAGTGGGTAGCACGTCGTCATATATTGCACTATAAGAGGCATCCCAAACCCCAATTCCAAACCCATCCCTCTTCACGCTTTCTGTCTTTCTCTCTCTTAATCTCTCTTAAGTCTTTATGAAGCTCAGAAGCTTGGTGTACAGGGACTTGGTAGGGTGAAACAGTGTTTGGTCCTCTTAGTGCTATTAAAGGAAAAGTGTTGAGCCTACAGCATTCTGAGACATTCGAGCAACCGTGTGTTTCCAACTTTGTGGCATCAGTTTGAAGAAAACATGCTTAAGTTTGCTGATGATCTTGGCCTTAGAGTGTGTAAGTTGCTAATGAGTCTAGTATTCGTTAAAGCTTCATTTTAGTTCTGTTTGGGGATATCAAGAATATATTTTCGATATTTGTTATTTAGCATTAGCATTGGGCTTTACAAAGACCATGGAGAATCAGAGAAACCCTAACTATCCCGTGTCTGACCCAGCTGCTCCCCAATAAACAAAAAGTGTGTGTGTGTGTATAATATATATATATTTTACATTCCACCTTTTATTATTTAAGACATACACAGCTGCATGCATAGAAGAAGCTGTTTATAAAAGGTATTCTTTTACAAAAAAAAAAATCATTTATGCTAATTATTAAAAGCCATTCTGTACATTTGGATTAAATGCACTACCGGATGTTTTCTATTCATAGGCAGCTGTGCGACATCTTGCTCGCTGTGTTAATATCACTAATTTCTATATATTTCTGCAGTCAGCCACAGTTTAGCAGAGATTAGCTACATTCATGCTGCAGCGTCTGGCGTAGCAGATTGTCCCATGCTTGGTTTATAAATAGCACAGAGCTGCAGCATAGGATTGAGTCCCTCTCTCTCTCTCTCTCTCTCTCTCTCTTTCTCTCTCTCCCTCTTTTTTTTCCTTGCAGCATTAAGGATAATCCTGTTACAAAAGGATTGGCTTAGCTGGTTTTTCAATTAGACCAGAATAAATATATTATAACTTGAGTGGACAGGAGGTGTTCTTTATTTTATCATTTCAGTGTTTTGGACTTTGGTCTAAGATCACAGAAGTGTAAAAAATAAAAAAGATTATTTGTGATTTGACCTAATTTACATTTTGGTCACTATTTATTGCTATGTAATAATTTCAAGTAAAAGTACATGAATAATTCATTTTAATTGTTTTAAAATAAGGGTTACCAAGTGGCCCGAACACTGTTCCAGCATAGCAATGCCCCTGTACACCAAGGTTCTGAGCTCCATGAAGACCAAAGTGTGCTTTGGTTTGGTAGAAGTCGTTGAGTGTCCTGCACAAAACCCTGATCTCAACCCCTTCTGATCAACTTTGCAATGAAGCACTGACTTGAACCCCAGACTTCTCACCTGACTTTAGCGCCTAAACTCACTAATACTATTGTGGCTAAATACACAAATCTCCACAGCCACACCTACACTCTAATAAAAAGCGTTTCCCAAAAGTACTAGGAGTAAGATTAAGCCTAAATCTGCAATATGATGTTCCTATATAGATGTGATGGTCAGCTGCTTCAGTAATACCCAATATTACAGTATATTTATATCAAATGTGATATGCAGTCAGATTGTTGGCTCTTTTTGTTACCATTTAAAAAGAAGTATTACAGCTAAAGTTCTTCTTTCTCATCACAATGATCCTATGATGCAATGTTTCTATCTTAAGGAAAGCCCCCCCCCCTTCACAGGCCAGGACTGCACACTGAATGCTTCGAGTAAAACATTTATATAAATCTTTCTGATCCCTTTACAGTCACTGGAGCTCAAACCCAATAAGTTGTCGACTCCAGCCAGTGTAATATATCACTTGTTAAAGACAGGCAGGTTTTTTCTTTTAGCCCTTGTTAGCCAAGTGTGATGTTTGTGTCTGCGCCTAAACCAGGTATCAGCTGTGAAAATGTCTGATTCTCGTGCAAAACATCAATATTTGCCTAGACACAAAGATTTTCTTCGTATACAAAGACACTACAAACAAAAAACTCCAGTCAAAACAGCAGCAGACTGGAACAACCAGGCTTGATATTACATCATATAATTCCTGCAAATTTAGTAGAAATAGTGTTTAAAAGTATAAAAAGTAAGACAAGATATCTCTTATAGAAATAACATTTCCACTTTTAACTGTTGGTTTTAAAATAATTTTATAATAGATTTTAAAACAATATATTAACTGCGGGGCCAAATATATTGGCATACCTAACCATCACATCTAAGGCTGCACGGTATTTGGGGGGAAAAACTGACATTGCAATATTTTGTTTCTTTGCAATCGAAAATAAAAACACTAGATGACGTGAAAAGCTTTACAGTGACGGGGAAATTATGATATGATGTGATATGATATGATTCCATGTTGATTTTGTGCGTTTGCCCACTGACAAAGAAATGATCAGTGACTAATGGTGGGTTTATTCTAACAGTGAAAGACAGAATAACAACAAAAACATCAAGAAAAAAATATAGTAGAAAGATTTGCATAGTAATGAGTTAAATAGGTAAAAAACTAGCCTTAGTACTTGGTACTAAAACGCTCTCGTCGGCAATTACAGAGGTCAGGTTTTTTTTTTTTAGTTGGCCACCAGGTTTGAACACATCTCAGGAGGGATTTTGTCCCACTCCTATTGGCAGATCCTCTCAAAGTCATCAAGGTTTCATATTATATTATATTATATGGATATGTACTTATAATTAAGTCCTTCTCATAGCCGATTCTGATACTGATACACGTCGAGTTCATATTTTTATAGTATAATTTTTATATAATCTGTGATTTGTGCTCCCAGAAATATAGAAAATCTAAGATGCACTTATGCAACTGATATTATAGTAGCTCGAGTCTAACTATGATTTATCCCTAAAGACTAAGTCAGAGTGGAGATGTGTCAAGAAAAAATGCCTGGGAAAATATTGCAGTGTTGTTACCTTACCCCTCTCTTTGCTCCAGGGTTGCTGTATCATTTGTGTGCTAAACTAAAATATTAAATATTGTTTTTGGTTTTTTTACTAAGCTGTTGATTTCTGCATCCCTTGTCTGGTTGATCAAAAGCTTCTCAGTCTGGTTTTAACATTAGGTTTTTCGGTTGTGTGTCTCATCAGGTTCCATACTTCGAGTGGCTGGAATTGAAGACAGATTGGCAGCGAGTGTCCTACCTAAAGGATAAGATCGGAAAAATTGTCGCAGAGGACATGGCTAAGTGAAATCATGGACTGCTGCACGTCCACAGACCAAAGCAGAACTTGTTAAAACGAACGGCAAAACAAATCAGTTTGCGCTCTGCAATGTTTCCGATCCAATCGTAATGAAGAGGCATAAAACTTATCACCTTATTTACCAATAATAAACACGAACATGAAATCATTCGGAAATTATACAACACACAGACAGTTTTTTTAACTTCTCACTAAATTGGAATTATGATGGTATAAAATAATTTATTGTGAATTTCAGAAGCTTGACTGTGTTACCGTGTTTACTGCTTGATAATTCCAAAATGTTACTGTATTGATCTGTAATTAAATCTGTGTGTCTGGAATATATAACATTATCAAATCATTTTTAAATTTGTACACTATATGGCCAAAACTTTGTGGACACCTTTACCAACACACCCAGTTACATTTCCGGCATTTAAATGATGCCCTTTTCTACCTACGTTTATCATGTTTTTTGGGGGGGTTTTTTAATTTAACTGAGCAGTGTAGAGTTAAGGGCCTTGCTCAGGAGCCCAGCATCAGCTTGGTAGGCCTAGGAATTGAACCCCTTGTTTTTCTGTCAGCACGGCAACACCTTCATCAGTAAGCCACTACTTCCTCGATAAGTGTATCCTCTCTCCAAACTGTTGCCACAAACATGGAAGCACACAGTTGTCTAGAACGTCACTATACACTAAAGTATTAAACACTTGACATTTCCCTCTGCGCATCATGACACAGTTTGCCAAAAATGGAGTGGAAAAATGTAAGTATTCTGCACACAACCTTGACGGAAACCCTACTAGAATTTAAATGCATCTTTCTAGTGGAAATTCTAGTCGAAAGTAAAAAAAATTAAAATGATTAAAGGAGCAAGATTGAGACTGGATCTGGAATAGAATATTAAAAAAAAAAAAAAAAAAACATGGTCAGGTGTCCCAATACTTTTGGTTATGTAGTGTATATACATGTGGTTTTATACTGCATATAATAACCCTATACACTAAACATTCAGTTCTACGAGTCTTTAAATCTGTAAAGGATGTCTGTGGAGAACTCTTCATCCACTAATAATATATTCCCACTCAACAGTGGTTGCCTAGACAACCGGATGGGGCTTTCCCTGTTGCCAGGGAGACCGTTCTTGAGGCTGCTTTGAAAAATGAAAGGGTGTGCGCAGACCTATGAGTTTAAAACCTTTAAAAACAAGCTTTGTACATGAAATATATGATGTGGGTGGACAAAATAAATATTTAAACTGTTATATTGGTTTCCATCTGGGTTCACATGCTTGCTAAGCTAAATAATTATAAGGGTACTTGAAATTTTTTTAGAATTGTTTTAACATTAACAATTACAGCATTTGGCAGACGCTATTGTCCAAAGCGACTTACATGCAATTTGGGGTTAAGGTCCTTGCTTAGGGGCCCCGCCGTGGTAACTTGGTGGTGGTGGGAATCGAACCCAGGTCTTCCAATTAGCAGTCTTTAAACCTAAGTCACCATAAGTCTTTATTATTAGATAATTTATACAATAAGGTGCCATAGAAATGTATTAATTTATCTTCTATACCCGCTTATTCCCTAATTCGGGGTCACAGGGATCTGCTGGAGTCTATCCCAGCTGTCTCTGAAATGACAAAAGGCAGAAGGGGTACATCACAGGACCACACACCCTCACATAGTTTTTGGACTGTGGGAGGAAACCAGAGTAAACTCACACAAGCATGGTGAGAACATGCAAACTCCACACAGAAAAACCCCTGCCCAGGAATCGAACCCGGGACCTTTAATATATTAATTTAATATCTTAAAAATGGTAATTATTCAAAAACACAATATTAAAATTATATTAACGGAATGCACAAGCCAGAGTCTGACTGATTAACATTAACGTTATTGAAGCGGATTGAAGAAGCAGCAGCACTGCAGCTAAAATCTCATTAGCATCACAAAGAATGACATATCCTACTGGAACAGACCAGCGAATAAAAGAAGAAAACAGCAAGGTAAAGGTAAGATAAAAAAATAAATGTAAGCTTAACAGTCCGCTACTTTTTTAGTCCACCACATTAAGTGTGCCAAAGATTACTGCAAGACTTTCAGTGTTAAGGTGTAAATGAACACCTGAGCACTCTTATGAATTTGCTATTGTTACAATAACAAATGGTAGAAGTGTTACAACATTGGTACGATCTAAGCAACACAGCTACAACAAATAAAGTTGATAATAGGTGTGTTAGATTTATAATGTGTGACTAATTAAGGATTAACAATAATCTAAACCTTATATTGTCATATAGTCATTTTGGCGGCCAGGGGTACCACTAAGGGTGGGAAAGTTTTCTAAGCACTTTGTGGGACCCTGGAGATCTGTTTTATCAGTAGTAACAGTACTAGTGGTGATGTAACAATATGTTTGATGCGGAATGGATGTGGTAGGGGGCCCCAACCTTATATTCTTTTATAGGGCTTAATATTGCTAGGGGTTTTAAATAAAATTCTGCTTAGGGCCCCGTAAAGGTTGGGGTCGGTCCTAGGCTTGATTTTTAAACTGGTAGTCTAGTTGGTAGACTTGTTAATGCCTTTGTTTGTCACATAGACTTTACAGCACGCTTTTGTTTCTTTACATATCCCATCTTAGAAAGTTGGGGTAAGAGCACAGTGTCAGCTATGAGACAGGGCCCCTTGCTCAAGGACCCAACAGTGGCAGACCAGCAGTGATGGGGCCTGAACCCAACTTAGCGCCTTAATCATTAGAGCCACCACTGGCCCCATAAGAGCCACTACTGCCTCACATTGTGCTACCCTTTAGCTTAGTGATAAACAACTTTTTATGAGACAACTTTATTAGCACCATGAAGACGAAATTCATGTTCCTGCTTGTGCCTGGCAGGCTATACCAGGAGCTAACAATTAGCAGTAGTGTAAAAGACCTTCAAAAGACTCACAGAGGCAAAGATTTCTTGAAAATATTTACTTTTCAGTCAAATTTGTATTTTTTCACATTTAATATTTGCTCACTTTTTTCCATAATCTCGTATACACATGTCAGATGAATGTGTGGGTGTGTCCTCAAATGTGTCTGTTTGTACATGCAACTTGCAGATAAAGGAAATAGGATAGCGTGTGTTCGCACAAATGTACACTGTAAGGACGTCCTGAAAAATGTCTGAAACTCATTTAAAAAAATTAATAGCAGATGAACTTTCAGTCAACGTTGCTGATAAATGTAAGTACGTGCCTTTGTAGCTATTAAAGCATTATATTGATTAATGCAACCTTTCGGTTGACTTATTTTTTGATATTTAAGTCTAGCACTTTTTGAGTTTTGTGTCAAATGTTTAAGACAAATTTATACAAAAATAAAATAGTTATACATTGGGGGGGCTGTACAGTAATTAAGGACTAAAATCTAATTTTAATAGAAATAAATCAGTATCATCAGTGTCCTAATGTGTGGTGAGACAGGGTTCTTAACAGTACCTTCATCTGTGTACACAACAACTAGAAAGCTAATTGGTGGCCACCCCAAATTCAGATTCCTCCACAATGGTGGAGATTGGCTTAAAAACTTTTTCAAAATAAAATCCCACCATCCCATCAGTCAAGAAGCTACGATAGCAAAAAAAAAAAAAAAAAAAAGCAATTAATGTGCGACATTTTTCTTCTGATTACTAGAACATTATTGTGCATGTCCTGGAACGGTTTGGATCCCCTTATGTAGACAAAATATTCATAATAATCCTCTACAACGCATTACATTTTAAACTTTACACCTTACTCGATCTTTTACAATAAATGTCTTTGGTTATGCAGCCCTTAGAAATAACTTATCAGAGTTTGGGGTGACCCTTTAGTATAAAATGGTCTGTAGTTAACTGATAACTATGCGGGAAGTAATAGATAGTGCTACGTTAACCTTAAAATTATTATTTTGAATTATTATTTTGGTTTATTTTAATATGATTACTAAAGTTATATAGTATGATATTGATATAATTACTAAAAATAATTATTGTCATTGAAAACTACTTGTAAACAATGACCAATTAATAACCAAATTAATTCATAATCACATTAATAACCCCTTCCCCCACCCACCCACACTACAGATTAAAATTATGACTCTTACCAATGAATGAATGAATATATGTATTTTGGGGCTGTTGCTTTTGTTTACAAATTTAAACATATGATAAAAATAATAATAATAATTTGTTTTAAAATGGAAATAATTAGGAATTGATGCTGACGAGCTCCTGATCAGATTAGTTCTATGATTATGATGATCTCTTGTCAAAAACCATTTGCATTGCTAATAAGGAGATTGACTGCATTTAAATTACTTTAAATACAAAATCACATCTTTTACATGGTTATTAATTGGGCGGGTAGTTCTTGATGACAATAAATCTTTTTAGTAATGATCAAATAACTAATAACATTTACAGCATTTAGCAGACGCTCTTGTCCGGAGCGACGTACAAGAAGTGCTTTGAGTCACATCAAAAACAGCTCAATACTGATATGATAGTTCACAAAAAGGTGCAACAACAACAAAAACCTGTTGAATAGAGTAAGGGTTTTTTTTTTTTTAGATGTCAAGAGCAAGGTATTTAAGAAAAAGATGAGTTTTTAAACGCCTCTTGAAGACAGCCAGTGACTCTGCTGTTCTGACATTGATGGGAAGTTCGTTCCACCATCTTGGTGCCAGAACAGAGAAAAGTCTTGAGGCAGACTCGTGTCCTAGGGGATGGTGGAACAAGCCGAGCAGTGCTTGTGGATCTGAGAGAGCGTGGTGCGATGCGTGGCGTGATAAGTGTTTGTAGGTAGGAGGGTGCAGCTCCGTTTCTGGCTTTGTAGGCAAGCGTCAGTGTTTTGAATCTGATGCATGCAGCGACTGGGAGCCAGTGGAGGGGGCGCAGCAGTGGAGTGGTGTGTGAAAACTTTGGTAGGTTAAAAACAACATGTGCAGCTGCATTCTGAATCATCTGCAGAGGGCGAATTGCACTCAGAGGTAGGCCAGCCAGGAGCGAGTTGCAGTAGTCTAGTTTAGAAATTACAAGAGACTGCACAAGCAACTGGGTGGCCTGAGTGGTTAAGAAAGGTCGAACCCTCCGGATGTTATGCAGGATAAACCTGCAGGAACGTGTTATGTTGGCAACATGTAAGGAAAAGGATAATTGATTGTCCATAAGGGATAATAAGGGACTTTTGTCCTAAAATGATCGATTATTTACTGCTTACTTATTCTACCGTCTATAATAGTTAACAGTATAAATTTAAGGGTTAATGTAGTACTTCTACATAGTTTAGGACCATTATTCTAAAGTGTTAACGAGTTTGATTTGGTTTTGTACTGAATTAAACTGCACTATTCTCTGTACTGAAGTGTATGCTTTATTGTACGCTGCCCTATTCAGGCAACATGCTGACAAAATAGTAAATATATTATTTCTTAATCATTATTTAAATCTTCTCGTGTACAGAAAGGCTTAGATTTTATAATAATTTAAGTTGAAACATAAAAAATAGTAGTGATCTTTAGCTGGCACCACCACAACCCCTACCCACCCCCCAAAAAGAGCTTGGGAAGTTCTTATTAAAAAACAAAAAGAATAGTTTGTCTAAAGTATTAAAAAACAGCATTCTCACAAACGTACTAGTTGGAAAGCTATAATTCTGACCCTAGTTGGATCCCACACACACACACCCATCACACTTGTGTCTACAGCTGTGCTCTGGCTCACTGAAAGCAGGCGTGCCAGTCCCATATAAGGTCACATGGCTCAGGCTGATGATGTAATCAAAGAAGAGGTTTCCCCTTCTCTTTTCTCTCTTAACGTGTCGTGCAAAAAGAGAGAGCGTAATGAGAGAGAGAGAGAGAGAGAGAGAGAGAGAGAGGGGTTCGAAATTTAGCACATTTTTACAGTCTGGTTGGATTTTTGGACTGCTGTGTTGTGTTTTTATTGTAAAACAAGTTATAGCAAAAGGATGAACTGAAGGACAGCAGAAACTGAAGACAGTCTGGGAAAAGAAAGAGAGTGTGTGTGAATGAGAGTGAGAGAAAGAGAAAGAGAAAGGTGAAGAATTCTAAGACCAGTGAATAAGCACAAGGCCAAGGAAGTATTTTTTTTTTATCATGGGCAAGTCAGGTAAGAAAAATGGTTCATTTTCCTAAAAAACAGTCTTTTTTATTTTGTTCACTTACTGCTTTGTGTATGTGTGTAAAGAGCGAGACAGAAAGACACTGTAGTCAATGCATTGTTTAGCATCTAGTACGATGCAGTTGCTGCAATCAATAGGCCCTTTCAATAGACACAATTGTTATTCAGAGGATGCATTGTTTCGTTTTTCGGTGCAAACCTCAAGTACCCTAGGTGATAAGTACGCTAAGTGTAAACGAACCATGGAAATTTCCTGCCCTGATACTGTGTGGTCTTTTACCCTTAGGCAGATACAGATCAAACAAAGACATTATTTATAAGATATATAAGAAGTTTGTTAGTGTGTGTATTTACCATAAATCTTATTACAAATTGCAAAATATGTGGGAAGTGTATAGAAAACTGGGTGTCTGTTGTATTACATTTATAGTATTTAGCAAAAGTTTTTTTCATTTATACAACTGGGTAACTGGGGATTAAGGCTCTTGCTCAGGGGCCCAGCGGTGGCAACTTATTGACGCTGGAAATCAAACCCACAATCTTCTGATTAGCAGTACAACACCTTAACCACTGAGCTACTACGTCCCTAGATGATCATCATTTTGTAACACAAAATTGCCCTTAATAAAGCAAGGCAATGCTATAGTCACTTTACAATGCTATTTGCACAATACTGTTGTTAATTTGCACATTTCATGTCTACCTCATGTTACAATATGGTTGGCGCTATTGTGTATGTTCCATTCTCTATTGTCTTTTTTGCACTGTCCTTGCAATGTTTGTATTGTTTATTGCACTGTCTGTTTCTGCACTGTCTACACTAGGTTGCACACATGCACTTTATGTCTATCCTGTTTAGTGGCTCTTTGTTGTTTTGTGGAATTCTATGTTTAGAATTCTTTGTGTAGCACCAGGGGTTCCTGGAGAAACGTTATTTCATCTCACTGTGTAAAGGGGTAAAGTGATATGGAACACTATACTGCTATAGTGTATAACACTATACTGCTATATAAAGCTCCTTGAACTTGTTTTTCATCACCGTGTTCGTTTGCAACTGTACAATTAACTATTGTGATTTTTTGGCTGTAGCCTCAAAGGTGTTTTGTGAGGAGGTGCTAAAGTCTCACAATGACTACAGGAAGAAGCATCAAGCACCACCTTTAAAGCTCAGCAACAAACTTTGTGGAGAGGCAGCGAGGTATGTTAGTAATAGGTCTAGATTCATGACAGTTGTTATTATTAGATGATATTTTGAACTGTGTAATTTGTTCCATATCACTTTGCCCTGTTCCACCCACTGTGTTTTTTTTTCCTAGATATGCAGAAAGTCTGGCTAGTACCAGGATTTTAAAGCACAGTGTTGAATCGAGTAGAGGAAACTGTGGAGAAAATCTAGCTTGGGCATCTTATGATCAAACAGGTTAGAACACAGGTATTTTTTTACTTACAACACAACAAAATCTTTTGGACATTTTGTTCAAAACATGGCAAAAAAATCTGCCCCTCCTTTTTCCTCCCGTGTGCTCCTCGCTTTTCAACAGCTGGGACTGATTTTGTAGTGACAGTCTCCATGTAAGCCTTGTTAAAATGCTGACTAAGTGGAATGGAATGTCTGACCAGTCCAGGGTGATTCATAAACGGGGACAAACATTTATTTTAAAGAATTTACAAAAAGTTTGAACAGAAAAAAGACAGAGTGTCTCTGAGTAGAGGACTTCTCAACAGACCCATACAGATTAAATGAATTAAAAGCACCACCTTAAATTATTTATCGATAACAGTAATGTGGTAAATAAATTGCATTAAAATTATAATTAAAGGGACAATAGCATTTCAAAAACATTTTTGTTCTACTGGTTGAAAGTCTCGATAGCATCCCGATAGCAATCATTAAGTTAACCCGTCTCAATGTATTTGTATGTATTTATATATTCTGCGGAAGGCTGTAGGACCATAAACATGTTTGTCCAATCAAAATGTTTGGTCCAATGTGTGGTTTTCCTACCTGCTGGTTATATGTATTTGCATACCTCTGTAACGTTTAGTGGTTAATGTGTTGTGCTTGTAATGCTTGTTTCTAAGACAATGACCGTTGTGTTAGTGACAACTACCAGAAGCAGAAGTGGAAGTTGTTTGACCAACACTAAGAGTTTTAAGTAAATAGTAACATAAATGGAAACTTCATTCAAATCTGTATCAATATCAGCAATTGGAATATCGATACACTTATCGCGATAGTTAGCTATATCGATATTTTTACACAGCTCTAATGATCCCTAATATCAAGGTCCTGCCATCCTCATAACTCGAACAAACTTACAGACATATTTAGATCAGGGTCTGGTTTTTATGCCTCATGCTTGCTTGTATGTATTTCTAATTCTGACTTTTATTTAATAATCATTAAAGTAATTTTTATGGAAATAATTTTGTGTTAGGAAAGGACGTGTCCGATCGCTGGTATAATGAAGTAAACCAGTACAACTTTAACCAACCTGGATTCTCCTCTGGAACTGGTAAGCAAGCTCTCTTATTGAAACATTAATCAGCTCACTTCTTGACTTAAAAAAATAAGACCTTTGAAATGACTGTACTTCCAGGAAAGTCAATGAATAAAACCGTTGATGAGTAATATCTTCTATCATACCATAAACATTAAAAGCACTAGATTAATGGACACGATCTAAAAAAATTAGCTGACTTTATTATTGAATCATTATTATCATGGAGACAGAAAAGAGAAGAAGGAGGGCAAGGGAAGTTGAGCAATAAAATATTCAAGACGTGATAGATACTGTCTCGTTCTTTCCACATCCTTCCTTGACAGCTAAATATTTAGCTCTGTATTTATGTAGCAATTGTGACGTTTATAATAGAGCTTGCTTAAACATGTACAGTACACACTTCAGACGCAGGGGTCAAGAAGGGGCACTCGCAGGCCATGTTTCTCCAAAAAGGTTTTTGTGCCTCCATACAAACAGTTTTAATATACAGTATATCGAGAATAATGAAAATATATTAAACGTAGAACGTTTCATGAATTGTAATGTTATAAAAATATGAAACTACAGTTATATGTTTATTTTTGATGAAAATTTCTCTGATTGGTTGTGTTGCTTCTCCTGCGTCATAACGTTAAGGGTTTTAATGTGTTTATTCCACTTTATTTAACTTTATGTTATGGTCAGTCGTAGCAAGACAGAGTACATGTGTTTAAATGAAAGGGAGGGAAGTGGAACAGTGAGATTACATGGATTACAGGGTAAAGAGGTAAAGAAAGTACAGGAGTTTAAGTACTTGGGGTCGACAGTCCAGAGCAATGGATAGTGTGTAAAAGAGGTAAAGAAGCGAGTACAGGCAAGTTGGAATGGGTGAAGAAACGTGTCAGGAGTGATGTGTGACAGGAAAATATTAGCTAGAATTAAGGGAAAGGTGTACAAGACAGTGGTGAGACCAGCTATGATGTATGGTTTAAAGACAGTGGTGAGACCAGAGCTGGAAGTAGCAAAGCTGAAGATGTTGAGGTTTTCTTTGGGAGTGACGAGGTTGGACAGGATTAGGAATGAGTTCATCAGGGGGACGACTTATGTAAGATGTTTGGGGAGAAAGTCAGGGAAGCCAGATTGAGCTGGTTTGGACATGTACAGAGGAGGGATAGTGAATATATCGGTAGGAGGATGTTAAAATTGAAGCTACCAGGCAGAAGGCAAAGAGGACAACCAAAGAGGAGGTATATGGATGCGATAAACGAGGACATGAAGTTAGTGGGTGTGAGTGCAGAGGATGTGGAGAATAGGGGGAGGTGGGGACAGATGATTCGCTGTGGCAACCCCCTAAAAGGGAACAGCGGAAAGGAGAAGTTGAAGATTTAACTTTATGTTATGGTTATTAGAACGTTATCACAGTATATAATTGTCAATTAGTTTTATTTTTGGTTTGTCGTGGTCTTTATAATATTGACTACGTTATAATTTTCTGAGAAATAAGAAGACGGTTTTTATCAGTTGTAAAAGTGTGTGATTGAACTGTATTAGTAGTTGTTGGAAGTCAGGTGCCCCCCCTGTTAGGTATGGTCTGGCGCCGCCACTCGTAAGTAACCCACGTTTCTCTATCTGGTCTTTGCAGGTCATTTCACTGCGATGGTGTGGAAAAGCTCTAAGAAACTAGGTGTTGGGAAAGCTGTCGCATCCGATGGCTCCACATTTGTTGTGGCTCGCTACTTTCCTGCTGGGAATATCACTAATCAGGGCCACTTCCAAGCCAATGTCCTGCCTCCTAAGAGCTGATCCTGGAATGGAGGGAAAGGTCACAGGATGTTAAGGCAAATTGAACTCTGGTCTGAAAGCAGTAAATTGTAGCCCTGCGGGGCTAATATTTATCAAACACACATACGCTGTACGTTTCGTTAGCCTTAAAATGTGATTTTTTTTTAAATACTAAGCTTAGTCCGTATTTGCAAATAAACCTGAAAGGTAAAACATGTTAATATCATTATACCATTAAGTGCCAAAGTAGATAGTATTCTGTAAATTCACACATGTAATACTCCAGTGCACTCTCTCTGTCACACACATACACACACTTACACAGTTCCTTGTATTAAAGGTCTTAAAAGAGACACACTTTTATTATAGTTTAACACTTAATACACATATATAAAGAAAAAGTCACCGTTTTGTCTGTGCTGTTTTATAGGTATTGTTTTTAACCTTGTCTGTGTGAGCTTTAAAAGTTTTCTAAAACCTAATAAAAGTGTCATGATTTTTTGACTCCTTTCAAGTTAAAATTGTTTTTACAATTTTACGACCAATCCCAATCCAATTTTCTGCACCTACCTCTTCCTCTTGTTCCTTGAAACACAGTGACAAAGGATAGGGATGGAATTATTTCCCTAGGAAATGGGACACCACTATCACACCTGTACAAGTCATCATACGTGTGGTAAAAAGTTTGTGGTAGCGCAGCAGTTCTCTCAAGTCATCGAGTGTACAGTTATCAGGCATAAAAATATTTTGTGGGACTATCATGCAGCAGTGTAATATTAGCAAATTTTGGCAAAAGAATACTGATTTGTGTATCTTCTTGGTCATATGTTAAGCCATGTTGCCACTGTAGCAAATGTATCTTGGGGTATTTCCTTTACCCCTACATTTGAAATATGGACCCAAAAAAACCACTACCCCTTTAACATTAGCAAACATTAGCAATTTTCTGGTTGTTTAATTCTTTATCAATGTTAAAAAAAATGCTTGGGAAGCCATGTTGCCACTGTAGCTTGAAAAATCTTTGTTTAAAGGGGTATCTGGCTTCTCCCTTTGACACATTTCCTGTCATCACTGGGTTCTAATTCTGCTGACGCTACTGGAACTAATACTAGATCAACTCGTTCCAGCTGTGACGAATAGTGCGTATAATAATATTTATATTTTTTATACTATATTTCCTATTTGTATTATATATTGAGGACTTCTTATCTACTGATACTAGTTAAACTAAACTGAGTGTCCTTGTAAGTGTTAACTAATGCCCTTGTATTATCACACTATTCTACCATTTGATTTGTTAAAGCTGCTTTGACACAAACTTTATTGTGATATGACTTGACTAAACAATTATTCAATCTATAAATAAATGCCATGTCTATTTTTTGCCTCCTGGAAGAAGTTGAGGATGAGGATTACATGATTATATATTCTCATATACGAATATAGAATACCATCTGCTTGTTTATATTTTACGGATGCGTGTTGTGCACTGTTTGTCAGTCACAGCTCGCGACGCAGTGCTTGTGTTTTGAGTAAAGTGTGAATAAATGTCATCTTAAATACATCCCAAATCTAGCATCTATAACACACCCTGTGAGTGATTCTGGGTTTATGTTAATAAATATATGAAACGAGAATCAGTTTTTACAGAGTTTATTTAGCAGGTGAAGGGCGTTGAAGGTATGTAGCAGCATTACTGGGAAGGGTTGATGGGTTTGCCAGGTAGAAAAGCTGGGGACAGGCAAAACCTCTTCTGTTACATGGTTAATTCCTAAAAAAACAAAAATATATACATATAACAGACATTATTTGATACTTTGTAAATATTTAGAATCCGAACAATCTAAAATTAAAATTAACTAAAATTGTGTTACCATAATAGCGTTGACAATGTCGTTCTTGTTGTGACGTAGTGCGCGGACAGCTTTAGCGCGAGCCACATTAGCCTGTGCCATTACCAGTTCTATATCCCTCTGTTCCAGTCCACTCTCATCCACCTGATAAGAAATTGTCCATTTTAAGTAAATAAAGACATAAAAAATGTTAAACATTCCAAATGAAACCACTCTATGTTATATAATTTTAGGTATAGGTGTTGCTTTATATAAAAATCTTTGCAAAAAATGCTTCTTTATGAGTCAATTATATTTTAATAAACTTCATAACAATCAAGCTACCAGAGAGCTTCCTACCTCCTCTTCTTCCTCACTCTCCTCTTTAATGGTGAGGTTTGGAATAATGTCAGGGGTTATAGGCGAAGGGTCAAGAGGAACCTTAAATTTTTCTGCTGCAGCTTTGTGAACTTGCTGGGACAGGTCCTCAATCTGTAACAGAGGCAGAAGAAGAACATTTTTTAGTTAAAATTAAATGTCAATCGTGGTCCTGATACAGACCTAGCAATTAAAAATTCGTTTAGACTTGTCACCAGATTGTATCCTGCAGAGTTCAGCTAAATATTACTTTATAACACCTGCCTGTAAGTTTCAAGTATACCTAGCAAGACCTTAATTAGCTAGATCAGGTGTGTTTAATTATGTTTGAAGCTAAACCCTGAAGAAACTATCCAGGACTCACGGTCCGCCAGTTCAATGCAGCTAGACTTTAGCAAATGTTTACTGTGAACCCTTGAGGAACATCTGCCTCTGAAAGCAAGTTGCAAAAATGATCCAAAGCTAATAAAAAATGCTAACCTTGGCTTCCCCAAAGACAATGTAGATATCTGATGCAGGGCTTTTAAAGACATCTGGGCGGGAAATTACGAATAGGATGTTCTTGGACTTCCGGATAGTAATCCTTGTAACTCCATGAATCTGTTTCAAGCCAAGCTTAGACATCGCCTAAACAACACATCCACAACGCGATTAAAAAAAACAAACATTTTAGCTTAATGTTAAGCAACTTTATGAGTAAGACTCAGAGAGCTGGATCAGTAAGAGCTGATATACCTTTCGTGCTTTTTTCTCACTTCGGCTTTGCTTGGTTTTGCTCACGGATTCATCTGCTGTGGATATCTGTGAGAGGTTAAATTAAATGTATAACGTTCTAAATTCGTTTTTAAACAGTACATGGCTTTCCTGCATAAGCACATTTTATTTTATGTACCTGTGGATCTGAAGTTTTCAACAGGCTTCTCTTTGGCTCTTCTAATTCAGGAATCGATCCGTCACTTTCTGATTCATTACATGAGCCGACTTTGTAATTAGGAAATAAAAACAAAGACAAAGTAAACTGCAAATTGTATAAATGCCTCTAACGCCTAAAATTGAGTCAATGAGATTATTAAAAATTCATTTATGCAATAAACAGTATATAAGACATACTGGTATTTTTTAAGGAGAGGTCCACTTCCTTCATTGTGTAGTTGATT
Organism: Bagarius yarrelli; assembly: GCA_005784505.1. Lineage (NCBI taxonomy): Eukaryota > Metazoa > Chordata > Actinopteri > Siluriformes > Sisoridae > Bagarius > Bagarius yarrelli. The sequence continues at coordinate 9,923,979 of VCAZ01000005.1, forward strand.
AAACACCCATCCTGGTGATCAGTGTGCTTTTCAGTTGGATGTTGTCTCGCTTGCATAGGATTATCTACTGCCGAGGTTATGCCCGGTGATATTTCTCTTTCATTGCTTAAGCTTGATTTTCTGTGAGCAGGACTACTATCCCTGTGTTCTGGACATCGAGCTGGGGGAGCTTGAAGTGTTTTTGGCGATTCTGATCTGTGTTCCATACATGCTGCTTAAAAGAACCAAAAAAATCATCAACATTTTTAATTTTACTAGTAATTCTGCATATTAAATATTTGCTTTTGGGTATTGTCTAAACTATAACCTAGTATCTGCGATGTGAAATAAAACATACCTTCAGGTTTCTCCTGTTTGAAAGTGTTTGACTTCAAGTCTGACTGCTCATTCACATTTTGATGCGTATCCTGGACTGGGAGTGAGACTGATAATTCATTCTCTGACACAACATCTGTTTGTTCCTTATTTATCAATTGATGAGGGCTTTGTGACTCGTTTTGATGCAGTCTATCATTTAGTGTTGTTCCAGTATGAGTGAAAAGACTGTGTATTTGAGAACTGATAAATAAAGACTGAGACTCTTGGATAGGTGCAGGAAGGTCTTCCTCCAACACATCTGTGGATGAGGAGGAAGAGGAAAGTCTGCTGAGCTCTGACATTTCCTCTACAAAAGTTAGGGAGGATCTGCCATTATTACTCAAATCCTGTGTGTGTTTGTGCGATTCCAGTCCTTCTAATGTACGGTCATAAAGTGCTTCTTTCTGAATTGTACCAGTACAACCTGCTGATTGTCTGAAATTGGTTTGTCTCACAAAAGTATTGGAATCAGAGTCTGCAGGCTGGGATACAGTTTGAACCAGTGGTTGATGATTGTTTTCCTTTTCTCCAGCATCAATTGTGTGTATTTGCTGTTGTGTTTCTGAAGTATCTTTAGCAGAAGTTTGAATTTTTTCAACCCTTTTAGGCTTTAGGCTGTCTTTATTTTCGATGCCTTCCTTTTTCTCAAGGCCGATTTTGCTATCGACAAAGGTGACAGGTTCCTTTGGTCCTCTAGACACTTCGTCTGTTTCAGAGTAACTTGATTTTTGTGAGACTTGAGTCTTGTCTTTATTTACTTCCAAAACATTAGTGTTTTTCTTACTGGGATTTTCATCAGACTTCTCTTTTGGGCATGTTTCCACAACCTCCTTTTCCTCAAGTGAAATACAAGTACTTCTTTCAGTCATTGGTTCAATGTGTTTATCAGTCAATTGACTACCAAAATTGAGCTGATTCTCATCTTTTGTAATGTTAGATTGTAATTGTCTGGTATCCAAATTTGAAGACCCTTTGCTAGAGCAGACCACTGTCTCATTGTGTACACCAGGTTTACCAGTGGAGAAAATATCATGTTTTGATTCAGTCGATTTCTTTCTGTGGTCAACATTGCCAAATGACCCTCCTTCTAATTTAAACACAAGCTTGTTGTCTAAATCTGTATTTATCAGGCAGATTTGCTTAGAAGTTTTATTAATTGTTATACCACTTGGCTGGTCTGATGTTTTATTTGATGTGTTGGACCCACAGAGATCATTTTGTTTGTAGGAATCAGTAGAACCTGAAATCAATGCCTCATCTTGTTCTTGAGATGATCTTAGGATTTCTCCTCCCAGGTCAGGGTTCCCATCTTTGAATAAATGTGATGTGGTTTCTCCAGGAATGTTAAAATCAGTGTCGGGGGTCTGGTCTTTTTCATCTTTCCCATCATGTAAAAGGATATTTAATGGCATATATTTTGGCTGTGCACCTGGAATACTGGGTAAATGAATGTTTTCTGGGTTGTTCCATATGGTTTGCTGAATATTTTCTGAGTGGCTTTGTATAAGTGCATTATTGTCCGGATTCTGGAGGTTGTTTGCATCATCCTCACCGCCTCCTGCCTCAGAAAGGTCCTCGATAGATTTCCAAGTGGACAAATTTGACTCCAGCATACCAGCATCATCATTTGTCATCTTCAAAGGCAAGTGACAGTAGCTGTTGTTGTCCTCAAGATCAGCTATGATGTTTTCTTGGGCAGAAATGTTGGGAGTTACAGATAAAACCCTTTTTGTGCAGAGATCCGGTTATCTCACACATAAGCAAATTTTCTGGCCTAAAGTCACAGCATGCTTCTAAAGACAGTGGCTCTTCTAGAGCCCGATCTCCAGAAGAAACACTCTTTTCTTTTATGCTACACTGGGAATTGTCCTTCTTTGGTGAGACGGCAAGCACGCTGTAAGTAGAACAGGACATATATAGAGAGGGGACACTTATATCATCTGTACAGGGTTGGTTTTCGGTCAGGTTGTCTTGGTCAAGAGACTGTTCAGTTGATGAAATTTCGGCAGGTGTTAGGTTATCTGGTACATCAGACAGTTCGGGATAGGCACAAACTGGTATGTTTGTGGGACTACAATCATCTTTAGGATAGGACAACAAAGGAACACCCTTGTTAAGATCATTGGTTGCTGTTTCATCAAGCTGGAGTGAGGTATTCACGAGTTCAGAGTTATTTCCATTTTTCTGATCTAAATCTTTGTCATCCTGAATACTTACTTTGTTATCTAGGCCTGCTGCAGTAGCACCAAGCACCTGAAGGACTGGCTTGGTGTAGGTTTCTGATACTTGGTCTAGTTCTGCTAAGCAAGGCTGAATTTGTAAGCTTTGAATTTCTGTAAGGAAACCATGTTCAGACACCACACAGCATGCCTCGTCTGTTTCTTCTGCATTTTTGGTATGTGTGCTTTGTTGATTCTCTTCACTTTGTTCCCTAATATCGCTTATTCTCTTTGCACATTCTGCCTTTGACTCAGATGTGCTTATATCTTCAGCATGTGCTGTGCAGGGTGAATCATGTTGTTGAACTATTGCATTTAATGGTCCAGAAGATCCAGAGGAAATCTCCATTTCACTCTCACTTCCAGAGGTTTCTGGTCGTGCGTGGCTTACTGATTGCACATGGTCTTCTTGGACAGGAAATTGCTGTGCACTCTCAGCATGCCTTTCTGTGCTGTACAGGTGTTCATCTTCATCTCCATTACAAGAGGTGGAATCAATCGATTCCTCCGTGTCATCCTGATAAGCAAATGACTCATCCACGCCATCATTAATTGAGTTTTCAGAGAGAGAATTTAGAAACGAGGCAGAGGTATCTTCCTCATGCGGATCATCAGCACCTCTTGCTCCAATTTTTATGGCTTCAACTTGATGTTCCAAATCACTATCGTAATTTATGTCCACATCATCTTCATCATCATCATCATATTCATCCACATCTCCTTCTTCTTCTCCAGCAGCATATGCATCAACATCATTTTCCGGCTCATCATCTGTAGGAAATAATGTAATTTCCATTGAATCTGCCTGGAATATCAGGCTGGCATGGACCGGCAGCATTGATGCTGGAATCATCCCCTCGTCACCAGGTCCATCATCCCTGGAGCATCCGTGAAAAAACAAAGATCCCATCTCACTATACAAGCTGTTATTATCAGTGTCTGAAATCTCAGAAGAACCAGTGGCAGGAGTCAGACTGCCTGTCTCTAAAGTTGTCGAAGCTGCTGCCTGCTGGTGACTGAGGGGAGAAGAACATGCCAGATCTGAAGGAAAGTCCTCTTCAAGGCTAAGAGGGGCATCATTTCTGTCAAAATGCTCTGAGATACAGTCATTAAAGTCCAGCTCTAGTTCCTGATCTGGATCATCCAAAGGTGGTGATATGTCAGGAGTCCTTGGAATTTCTGCTTGAACTGAGGTGGTCTCAGATTCCACTCTATCATGTTTAGGATCTGTGGTTCTATCAGTATTGCTCCTGGGTGTTGAAACATTCTTTGTCATCCAGTGAGGCATACAAGTCTCTTTCTTTACTCTTTCCTCTTCATGTTCCTCACTCTCAGGCAACTTTGGCATGGCAGGCTTGCACAGACAGTGCTCCCGTTCAGCCACACATCTGTCATCTCCTAGTTCATCCCCAATCTCAGAAAGAGAGCCCACATAGCAGGCAGGGACCTCCTGCAATTCAGTTTCAGCAGTTAGATTGGGTGAGCAGGAGTGAGAAGTGCCAGAATTATAAGAGGAGGTACAACTGCCACCTTCAGCAGTAACGTATGATCCAGATGGGGAAGTGGGAGGGGAGCACAGATCAGACTCATCTGTTGGTGAACCAGGACCCGTGCTCGGGCTGCTTGGTTGCCATTGTTGCTTAAGGTGTGAGCAATAGGCCATCTTAATTGGAGTGGATGGGGCTGTGTAATAACGATCTGGGTCTAGTCCAGGAAGGACACCAATGCGTTGAGGATCAACTGGATAGGAGGGTTCAGAGAAGGACAAGGAAGGCACTTCACCCTGAGATAGAGACATCATGTCTTCTTCATCATTTGGGAAAAAGGTGCTGTTTTCAGTCAGCACAGTATCTGCTGATTTGGCTTCTAGAAGCGGGCATTCAAGTAGCTGACCTAGATTTCTGTCTTGTTCTACAGTTGGGGTCAATGTCTTAGCCTGGGTGGATTTTTCAATCTCTTGACCAGTGTCAAGTTTAATTTTTTCATCCGCCCCAATGTGCCTCTCCACCTGGGTAGAAGAGTCTGGCTGGTGGGGTTCTGAACCTGATGACTCTTTATTTGTATTTTTGTCTGGGGGCACACCAATCTGTGTCTCCATGTTTTTCAGTAATGCTTCTTGTCCCATGACAACCCTTGCATCCATGGATTCAGGTTCTTGGTAGTCACTCTCCACCTCGGATCCAGTTAGAACTTTAATCCTCTCCATTTTCACTGGCCCTCGTCTGTATCCACCTCTACTAAATCGCCCTGTTAAACGACCCACTGTGCGTCGATCTGCCTCAAAGCTGGCACCCTCTGGTTGAGGTCTGGTAAAAGTGTTTGGTTTAGACAAGACCAAACGAGGTCCAAATGGAGAGGAACATTGTGGTGAAAGCTTGGGGGTAGTGCTTGGAGATGGGCTGGAGGCACTGTCAGTTGGAGTTGAAGCTGTGGAACTTGAGGTTTGCCTGGACAAATCTGAAAAAGAGCGCGATAACAAATTTAGGAAATGCATAAGCATAAACTTTGGCTGCCATAATTTCTAAATCACAACCTATTTTTTGTATAAACAACATTGACCCTAAAGTGAACCTGAACATCACTTTCTGATGCTTTAAAAATGTTTGTTCGAAATCGATTACATTAGCAAACTACATACTCCCTACTGAATTGTAAAGTAGCATTAATACAAATGCAAGAAAGACATTTTTAAAACCCTGGAGCAAAAACATTGACATTGGAGAGTTCCCAAAGCAAAATAATTGTCTGTCTCATCTTGCTTTATCACTCTAGAGAGGATAGTGTTGGCATAAGGAGCTTTGGTTAGATAGTGAGGAGCAGCAATTTGATTGCCTGTTAAGTAACAGGCTCATGGAAGTAATTCCTTTTCTGCCTGCAAGGCAAACTTAGACAGGCAGCACTGGCAGTAAAAGAAGGGAACAAATATACAGTCAGCAGAACAGTCATGCAGGCATACAGTAATTAGGTGTTGACCTTCCACGATCCTCCAACACAGCTTCAGATATACATGGCATGAATTATACAAGCATTTGACAGTGGTTTTGGTCTTGTTGGCATACATAAAGATTAGCCATTGCAACTGAGGGTCAAGTACAATAGTTAATTATTCAAAGTAAATAAGGTAATGGTAGCACATGTTTGGCTTACTGGTCATAATATCAAGTCCCTGAGATACCTGGATGATTGTGCAGTTTTTCTCGGCTACATAAATATCAGCACATGAGTAATACCCTATGGGAGGTTGCCAGGGTTAGACTTTTTACTCAAAACTGGGATAGATTTAGAGTGGGTTGCTAAGAATTTGTTTTTGATGTGACCAATAGAATGGAGTGTTTCATTCTTCTGTTATAATTAGCATATTCTGTTATACCATAATGTCATAAGAACGTTCCAAGAACATTGTTCTAAGAACATTTATTCTAAACATTTTGAGAATATTCAGCACCGTAAAGACAATCCAAAAAAAATTGTTCTAAAAACGTTTTCTCTAACTAGTTTTCTCTAACTTTATGAGAATGTCTCATAAACATTATTGTATGAACGTTTTGTCCAACATTTAGACAACTTTTAAAGAACCCTATTGAAAGCTGTGGAAATGTTCCCTATTAGCTGGGTTTCTACTGTCTATTTCATCCTCCAGCTGGTTCATTACAACCCCTTCTATTTTTTTAGCCTGCTTTGCCTGTGCATGTGTGTGTGTGTTATGTGCGTCTCTCTCAGCTCTCATGTTTATATGCATTTTTTTGTAGGTGGTTTGTTGTGCTTAGTCATGATGTGAAATGATTACATCATCCTGTCACACCCTGGCACACCGAGCAACTGTTATGGGGTAGCATGAATAGTGCAGTGTTTTTGTCCTGCTTTCATGAAAAACACACACAGACCCTGGAATACACTCTGTGATGTGAACAGTTGCATTTGCTTAAGGATTACGCCAACACACGCTCTCCCTCTCTCTCACTCCCGCCCCTCTCTTGCTCTCTTTTTTTGTCTTTCTGTATGCATGACCTCTTTCTTGAATGCCCTTTCCTACCAAACCCCTGCAGCGTACAAAACAGAATGTGCACAAGGTGTAAGGCACTAAAAATACATTATTTCTGTGTCTTTTTGCAGGCATTAACATAAATATTATATCAGCATAGGACATCCTAAAACGTCCACATTCCCCTCCCAAAAATATTTTAGTGCTGCATTAAGTGGGGAAATCTAAAACTTTTGAAAGACTCATTTTAGGGTATTTCACACATGACTTCTCCATCACTATGACGTGGCACAGAAGTGTCAGCAGAGAAGACTGAAAATCCAACAAGCAAACTAATTTAGCATGACTGTCACTGTCACTATCACATCCAGGAAGATAACATCCTACGCTTCACTGTAAACATATATTTTTTTATCAAACATCTTAAAGAAAATATAGTCAGCTGATTACAAAATTTAGAAAATAAATAGTACAAATGTTTTTTTTTTTTAATTTGGGCCCTTGCACACAATCAAGAATCGAAATAACATCTGTCATCTTGTTACTTTTACAGCATCTGGAAAACACCCCTATTTGGTTGGGTTACATACATTTTATCTGTATACAAATAAAAAGACAGGGGTGGTGGGATTTGAACACTTCCAGCTGTTGGTTTGTTGTTTTACCTGCTGTCAAACTGCTGGTCTGTTGTTTTACCCACTGCCCAACTGCCGGTATGTTGTTTTACCCACTGCCCAACTGCCGGTATGTTGTTTTACCCACTGCCCAACTGCCGGTATGTTGTTTTACCCACTGTCCAACTGCTGGTCTCTTGTTTTACCCACTGTCCAATTGCTGGTCTGTTGTTTTACCCACTATCCAACTGCTGGTCTGTTGTTTTACCCACTTTTTACTGATAGTCTATTATTTTACCCACAGTCCAACTGCTGGTCTGTTGTTTTACCCACTATCCAACTGCTGGTCTTTTGTTTTACCCACTGTCCAACTGCTGGTCTGTTGTTTTACCAACTGTCCAACTGTTGGTCTCTTGTGTTACTCTCTGTCCAACTGCTGATCTTTTGTTTTACCCACTGTCCAACTGCCGGTCTGTTGTTTTACCCACAGTCCAACTGCCGGTCTGTTGTTTTACCCAATGCCCAACTGCCAGTATGTTGTTTTACTCATTGACCAACTGTCAGTATGTTGTTTTACCCACTGTCCAACTGCTGGTCTGTTGTTTTTACCCACTGTCCAACTGCTGGTCTGTTGTTTTTACCCACAGTCCAACTGCTGGTCTGTTGTTTAACCCACTGCCCAACTGTCGGTATGTTGTTTTACTCACTGTCCAACTGCTGGTCTGTAGTTTTACCCACTGTCCAACTGCTGGTGTGTTGTTTTACCCACTGTCCAACTGCTGGTCTGTTGTTTTACCCACTGTCCAACTGCTGGTCTGTTGTTTTACCCACTGCCCAACTGCTGGTATGTTATTTTACCCACTGCCCAACTGTCGGTATGTTGTTTTACTCACTGTCCAACTGCTGGTCTGTAGTTTTACCCACTGCCCAACTGCTGGTCTGTTGTTTTACCCACTGTCCAACTGCTGGTCTGTTGTTTTACCCACTGTCCAACTGCTGGTCTGTTGTTTTACCCACTGTCCAACTGCTGGTCTGTTGTTTTACCCCACTGTCCACCCCACTGTCCAACTGCTGCTGGTCTGTTTAAACCAACTGTTTAACCCTCTGTGTCTTAACCAACTGCTGGTCTTTTGTTTTACCCACTGCCCAACTGCTGGTCTGTTGTTTTACCCACTGCCCAACTGCTGGTATGTTATTTTACCCACTGCCCAACTGTCGGTATGTTGTTTTACTCACTGTCCAACTTCTGGTCTGTAGTTTTACCCACTGTCCAACTGCTGGTCTGTTGTTTTACCCACTGTCCAACTGCTGGTCTGTTGTTTTACCCACTGTCCAACTGCTGGTCTGTTGTTTTACCCACTATCCAACTGCTGGTCTTTTGTTTTACCCACTGCCCAACTGCTGGTTTGTTGTTTTACCCACTAAGCTACAACAGAATGCAGACCTAAGACGTTAAACTCAAAACATATGTATTACCATAAATAAAACACACAAATACTAGGTTTATAGAAGAATAAGGAATTCTCAAACTGAGGCCACATTAGATTGGATTCCACCCAACAGGGATTGCAGTCCCTTTGATGTTACACTTAACATGATGTAAATATTACAAAAATATTTCACAGATAATGAAAGAGAAAGAAACCAAACATTTAAGCATGGTATAAACCTATAAATTATATAAATTAATCTTTAGTTAAAGCAGGTAAAAAGTGCTCGTGCCCAGCATACACTACCACCAGCATACACCACCACCAGCAATACACTACCACCAGCATACACTACCACCAGCGATACACTACCACCCGCATACACTACCACCAGCGATAGCGTCTTAGTCTCTACTGTTTGACACGTCTTGTGTGTGATGTAACAGGGCTTGCTGGCTTATGAGAAGGTCAAGCAAAAGCAGCTAAGATCCATTTCCGGTGCACTCGTCAATCCAAATCTACTTTGACTTGTCTGGAATTTTAAGCCATTTAAAAATTAGCTTTCCCCTTTTTTGTCTTTTAAGTCTAATATAATTATTAGACTTGAATTAAGATCTTGTTACTTGCTGAAATATACAGCTAAAAGAATTCCTATTGGAAAGAATAAATTGGATAGAAACAGGGTTTTTAAATAAGTAAATAAAGAAAGATATATAAGATAAAAAGAAGCGACTTATGATTACTTTCTAAAAACATCGCATTATTAAAGTGGATTAACATCTATAGGGGCTATGCGTTACTCTGTAGCCTGAGTAATTCCACTGAGGACTATCCGCTCATCTCATCTAATTTGCTCGGTACACTAAAGATAGTGGTGACACTGGCACACCATAGATGATTTTTTTAGGCCACCTTACACACACTCACAGGCTGGTACTAAAAAAGACATCTTAGCATTCTTTTTTTTTAATGCAACACAAGAAACTCATTATGGTAAACAAACATGTCTGGCTTATTGCAAGTCTAGCGCTTTAGTTACCAAACTGCATTTTATATTAGGTTTATAATTTCCTTATATAATAAAAAATGATCTGATATATTAATTGTGCAATATACAGTGGCAATAGCATTTTATAAATTATATAGACGCATTATAGATTTTATTCCTAAACTCTGTATTACTGCAGCAACAGCATAAAGCAATAACTGCAGTGCTTTTAAAACCGATACTCTTTGCTATCCAGAATCCAAAATTTTTCCATTACATGACATTGTTTTGAGCAGGCATTTGTGCTAGCCACTTGTTTCTCGTCTAAGGGGTCCTCAGTGATGCTGTGTCATGCTCTGGATGTATTACAGCATCTCTTTTGGGACTATGCTGATGCTGTTTCAGGGTGCGGCCAAACTCAACCTCTCTCTCTCTTTCTCTCTCTCTCTCTTTCTCTCCCTCTATCTGTTTATTTTTCTCTCTTCTGCAGCTTTCTTAAGAAAGCTTCACAACACTTATATCACATTTCTCTCTCCTTGTTCCCATAACTTTTTGATCTAAAAAGCTGCACGCATTCACATACACTACCTGCTCTTGTGTGTCTCACCTGGTAGCTCTGCGTCCGTGTCCAGCAAGCCTTGTGTATCCCCCGGCATCCTTATCCGGTTGCTGACGCACTTGGTTTAAACAGAAGGCAGGAGTGCACAAAGTGGCGAATGAGTGCTGGATGTGTTGCCGTGGTGCTCTGCTGCTGACTGTGTTTGTGTGTGTGTGGTGGAGAGATAGAGAGAGAGAGGGAGAGACAGAGAAAGAGAGAGAGAGAGAGAGAGAGAGAGAGATTAGGCTGCAGAAGGATGGGTGGAATCTAACAGAGAGCTGCAGTGCTTTCCCTGATTGCAGCGAGTTCTCAGCCCAACCCCTCTCTCTCTCTTTGCACATGCACACCCTCCCTTTTTCATTCCACCTGCAGTTTCTTCTGTATCACCCTCCCTCACTCCATCTCTTAACTCATCCGCCCTGTTTTTATTTTTCCTTTTGTCTCGCCTCTGCTATCAGACTTTACTGCCTGTTCTTCCTCCAATTCTGAGGATCTATCAGGCTTCCACCCCTTTTCGCTCCTTTAACCAAGTGGATGCCGGACAATGATGTCAGCAATTTCTTTCTGTGTACAGTATGTGGGTTGCTGCTTCGCTGGGGGAGACAGAGAGTGATGTTTAATGGGGCCACATTATTATTACATGACATTTATATACCTGAAGAAGAAAAAAACATTTATAATCTTAGGAAAAAAACCAAGAGGCTTTGGGTTAGGAGTTGATAGCTTTATTATTTATTAGTGTAAAGATTAGTGTAAAGAATGATTGGGCTAAATGCAATTAATTAAAAAAACTGAATAATCATATAACTCAATTATTATGATTTATACTTTATTTTAAATTTTCATTATTTAGCAGACATTCTTTTCCAGAGCGACATGCAAAAGTGCTTTCAGTCTCATTTTTAAACAGCTCAATGTTGGTGCGCTGATGAGCTGCCATCCATGGTGCTATGCCTGCCAGGCATGCCGAGATCTGGGCAGAAGCTGTGGTGTGTGAGAGAGAAAAGGAAAACACAATTCGGGTGCATATTCTGCATAACAATTGTAGGAGAACCTATGTGAGAAAATAACTTTACCAAGTGAGTGGGTGTAGAGGAAGAAATGGACAGAACCAAGTACTGAGCCTTGTGGAACATCAGTAGAAAGTCTGCACAGAGCAGATGCCACTCCATGTCACCTGATATGCATAGCCATCCAAGTAGGCAGCAGAGTCTTGTGGCTGACCATGTAAAACACGTCCAAACAGATGACAGTTTGGGTGATCTGGCAGTGTAGCTGTCAAGTGGGCAGTCTGTAAAAGTGTGCTGCTTTGGAGCCTGACTGGTTGGGATCTTGGAATACAATTAAGTAATTTTTAAAGAAAAGATAAAGGTAAAGGGGGCAGGGTGGCTCAAATGGTTAAGGTGCTGAGTTGTTGATCTGAAGACCAGAAACACCTGGGTTCAGGCCCCACCACTGGCAAGTCAACCACTGTTGGGTCCTTGAGCAAGACCCTTAACCCTTCCTGCTCCGGGCCGCTGTATCATAGCTGACCCTGCGCTCTGACCCCCAACTTACTAAGATGGGATATGCAAAAAATGCATTTCATTGGCTCTGTACACATACCTTGGACAATAAAGTTGAATATTATTATATTATATTATTAATACTGTTCTGTATTTGTTGGTGTATAAGGGGTCCAGAGCAGTCGGATTAGACAGAGAAGTTGTAAAGGTCTTTTTTTAAAGATGAGCGTCTTTTGCAGGAGCTTTAGGTCTCTCCTTTTAAAAGGCAGTCTTAGCCAGGTCACATCCGAAGAGTACTTTGACAAGTAAATGTGGTAAGTGGTGATATTTGTCTCAAAATGTTCCTGAAGAAGAAATAACATGAAATTCAATGTCTACTAAATAGGACATAGAGAGAGAGGTGTGAAACATCATCTCAGAGACAATAAGTGACCCTTGCCACCATATTTTTTTAAATAATTTTTTTGGAATTAAGGATGCTAGGTACTAGTTATTACACTGCATCCAATATGGACACTGGAAGAACATGCATGTCTCTATGAAAGGATGTCTGTTCAAGCTGAAATGTTCCTGTGTTTTATTACAGTGGACTTGCTGTAAAATTAAAAAAAACTTTGTTTGAAAAAGCAGTAGAAAATCACACAAAACTAGATATATATAGATCTTAGATCACTGGTGTTAATGTCTGAACTGATAGTTTACTTGAAAATATGGCTGTTATTCTTGTACACCCCCTGCCTTCTAAATAAGAGCATTCACAACAGCATTCACGGCATCTTTAGAAAAGAAATAGTGTATGTGAAAAATCCCAGTGTCTCCAACCTTATGGAATTTTGTAGGCTGCATTAAAACTCTTTTGTGACTCTGTCTAATTTTTTTGATGACTAGCTTACATCATCTTTTAAAACTGAGCCATATCTGATTTTTGAATTAACACGATACACTGCAAAACAACCGAAGGTAGATGTACTGACGGGAAAAGGAAGCATGATAATTCATGGACACAATGGACGAAGATGAAATGTTATTCAGTATGTTACTTCTGCATCATGTTTAAATGTTCTTTTTATGGAGAAATAAAAAGGAGAGCCCTTGTTGCAGCCTAAGCGAATGTAGCATTGATCGCTAAGTTATAAATATCTTTTTTTATATTGTTGATAGTTTTAAAGCAAACAAAAAAAATAAGTATCAAAATATACAATTGTCTTAGGTTATATATATTGCTGTTGGTGTCCACCTGAGTTTATTTATTCAATGTCGCTTATTTAATGACGTTCAACTCGCATTGACGGGTAAAATCAGATCTGTCGGCTTACATTGCAGACGCTAATGCACGCAAATTCCCATTTTTTTCCACATACAAATGAGGCCTAAAATCGATCTGAAAATGACGGAATCCATGTGGGAATTTTTCTCCTGCTGTTTTCTTCCATCTGTGCCACATTGGAGGGAAAAATTGGAATTAGGTCACTTGATACATGCAGTGTAAATGCGGTCATTGAGACCTCCTTCAATCACTTTCACTTTCTTTTCTGAACTATATTAAACCTTACTGTAAAACAGGCCAGCTTTCTGTTCTGAAGTCTTTACTGGAAAGTACCTAAACCTCCTTTCTCTCTCTCTCTCCCTCTATTTCTCTCTCTCTCTCTTACACACACACACACACACATTTAATTATACTACATGTTTAATCTTGCCCAAACCTTTTTTTGGCAACCGAGATAATGCAATATTGATTTTCATCTAACATGCCAATTCTAAATTCTCCAAAGTGCTAAGCTAATTAGCACTGTGATAGAGTCAGCGCATGCCCCTCATACCCACCCACACACACACACCCTACACACAATTAAGCGCACAGCAAGGCTGGTCACATGCAAGCTCAACATTACATCATCAACCTAGAAGAGTGACAGCTGTAAAAAGAATATTATTGATCTGAATAATTCATCTTTTTGCTGTAATATTAGTTTTAAACAGCAGAAAATGAATTATGTAGGCAAATCAAATGATCATATACTTTATTTACCTTTCTGTGTATATTTAGACACATAAGTATTTGGACAGCGAGTTATTTATTTTTTTTACAATTTTGCCATTAAACAAAGGACATGATGATTTGATAAGATCAGAATAATGATTCAAAAAACACCACAAAAGCAACCCAAGTGCATCTGAAGGCAAAGTAGGCATGATATCGGCAGAGTCGGTCACCTGACCTCCACCCAAAACTGAGTATACTAATGTTGATGAGGAGGTCTGAGGTTCAGTCAGTGTTCCAGGTCATTGCAAAGTTCGGGTTGAGTCAAGTCAAGTCAAGTCACCTTTATTTATATAGCGATTTTTAACAATAGTTATCGTGTCAAAGCAGCTTTACAGAATCAAATAAGACCACAGTGAAGACTCACTAAAACACTCAGTTCAATTAAATTAATATCTGTCAATTAAGAATCCCTAACTAAGCAAGCCAGAGACGTCAGCGGCAAGAAACCAAAACTCCATCTGTGACAAATTGGAGAAAAAAACCTTGTAAGAAACCAGACTCAGTCGGGGGGGGGGTCAGGTCTCCTCTGACCAGACAAACCAGCAGGTTATTCCATTATGCAGCAAAGTTTCCATGGTCTAGTTTGGATGGTGTCTAGAAGACAAGTTCCTCACTGGAAAACTGCCACTGGGGCTTATTGTCTGTAAGTGCTAATCCACCAACTGGGCTGGATACAGACTGGATCTGGTGGCGCTGGTGGGCTCGAAATAGGAAGGAAAAAGACTAATGTCAGCGTAGATGCCATTCTACCTACGATAGACAAATATATTGTGTGTTATTGGATGTGTTCCCAGTTCCGGTCGACCTGATTATCACAGCCTAACAATCCTTTAAAGGATTTGGATAATAAAAATGTGTTTGTTAAAAAAATGGGTCTTTAATTTGGTTTTAAACCGACAGAGTGTGTCTGGCTTCCGAACAGTGTTAGGTAATTTATTCCAGGGTTTGGGCGCTAGATAGGAAAAGGATCTGTTGTCTGCAGTTGATTTTGTTATTCTAGATATTACTGAATTGCGAGATTTTCGAGATCGCAGCAAATGTTTAAGACTATATTAATCCCAATAGTTGAGTCAAAGTCAGGGCTCTATGCAGGACACTTTCTTTCACACCAACCAAAACACACCATGTCTTCATTGAGCTTAGGGGGCTTGTGCGCAGCGGCATTGTCATGCTGAAACAGCCTCTTTGTTCCAGTAGAAGAATAATTGTAATGCTACAACTTACAAAATTATTCTAGACAACTGTGTGTTTTTAACTTTGGGATAAGGTGTCTATAAACTGGCCGATATTTACTTGGATAGTTCTATATTAGCCAGACCATGAAATAATTTATGTTAAAAGCCGTTTAAACAAAACTTAAATGTAAACCAACATGCTGGATTTTTTTTTTTTATTGAATAGGGTAATTTTGTGAGTCATGAAAAGAATAATGGGATATTGAGGATGAATAAATGCATAAATGACTAATCAGAATATATGAATACATTAAAAACAGCAATATTAACCTGAAAATAGGCCAAAACTGAATCTGAATATTTGAATAGATGATCACGCAAACACTGTCATCTTCAAAAAGCAGTTAAATCCTTAAATGGAGAACAGAGGTACCTGTTTTATTCCAGATGTTTTTCATATAGTTTAGTCCTCTCGTATCCTGCCAAAAGCAATACAGGCTAAAATGTATTGTGCTTTTGGTTTATAAGTTTCCATGACATACTGTACAAAAGCCTTTGATGGGTTTCAGTAATTCATCCTTTTGTCCTATGTCTCCACTTGGGTCTATTTGATGTAAGTGGATCTGCTCAGCAGATTTTAGATGAGCTTTGGAGAGAAAGAAGAACAGGTGGTTAGGAGATCCTTTTATACATGTTAAAGGTCTGTCGATGTGGTGTAAATAAACCCTCACCTCTCCGATAACCTTGCTTAAAGCTGTCTGGAGGATTCTAGACTTTGTGAAGGTTATCGTAAAGATTACAGACTAAAAATTATACAACAAATTAAAAATAAATCCAATGATAAGCGTCAATTATTTCTATTCTTGGGTTTAGCATCATATTTTTGTTGTCACAGGGGAAAAGCCTTAAACAAATTCATATCAAGCAATAAATAAAATGATCATAGGAATGTATATGTGTGTAAAATATAACTTAGCCTATTAAATCGTCTATATTTTAGATTTATTTTGTCTGTTAAAGAAACTGTTTATGGTTATTTGGGATTACTTTGAAATAATATATTAAAACACAAATCTGTGTCCCAAAGCAGCCACTTAGTTTGCTTATACCTTGGGTCAGCTCTGCATTAATGTAAAAAAAAAAAAAAAAAAAAAAAAAAAAACTTGTGTGATTTCTTGTACTTTTGGGAGCCCCCGGTGGTCCTGGTGGCCCTAAGCAGTCGCTTAGTTTGTTTTTGCCTAAGGCAGGTTCTGCGTGCAGCTGTGTTAAACTTCTGGAACTTTGGTGGCTTCAATTTATGGAATACAACCTTATCACACTGCTCGGCAAGAGCATTACAGTCCAACCTGATTAGGTGAGTGGCTTAGTGGTTAAGGTGTTGGACTGATAACAGAAAGACCGGGATTTGATTCCCAAGCCACCACCGTGGCCCCTGACGCTAATTAACATACTGGCAAAAAATAAAAACATAAGTGTTTCCTGGGCAGGAAATCAAATCGTGGAGTTTGCATGTTCTCCCTGTGCTTGCGTGGGTTTACTCCAGGTACTCCAGTTTCCTCCCACAGTCCAAAAACGTGTTAGGATGTACCCCTCTTGCCTTTTGCCCTTTCAGAGACGGCTGGGATAGACTCCAGCAGATCCCCATGACCCCAAATTAGGGAATAAGCAGGTATAGAAGATGAATTTTTTGCAAAATGGTAGATGCAATTAAAGGATTAGACTTTAATAATGTCAGCCAAACAAAAGTATGTCAAAACAATGCATAAGGACAGGGTCGGCCCAGGCTCTGGTGGCGCCCTAGATGAGACTGTAGATTTGCGCCTCCCTATTTAACTTTAAAAGCACATAAAACTAATATGGTAACTGCAGGTGCATGCATAATTAATGCGTTATGGTGACGTATTATAATCATGTCCTGATGCGCATGTTTAAATTAGTCCAACATGACGTATATATCAAAAATCATAACCAATGTCAATTTTATTTTGTTTTAACAATATTTTTTATTAGTTTAGCAGTTAGCTAAAAATCAGTACTAAAATTTTGCTCACTTCAAAAAATATTTTTTTCTTAATATACGGGTGTAGATGAGCACGACGGTCACAAGAGGGCGCACTTCCCTGCATAAGGATAGTACCACGCATTTAAAACCCTTAAATACTGCTTAGGCATGATTTAATTACAGACATCACACTTTCATTTAAATGTAAATATATTTCCTTTATTATTATTTTAATGCATTTTTGAGAACAATAGACAAAAAAAACTAATAAACAGATCAAGAAAAAAATCCTTTTAAAGATTAAAAAAAAATAAAAAATCACTGAAGAATTTTTAAAAAAGCTGATACATATTTATTTTATGAATGTAAGAAAGCAGAAAATATTTACTATATAATAAAGTTTTTAAGGTTTTTAACGATTTACAACTTGACGTTATTAAAAGACTTTTTTCACCTATATCATCCGTGTATCAAAGCCTTTAATTAATCCCTTATTATTATCAGTATTATAACAGCGCTCACACTTAAGACTTTTATTAATGTTAAGTAATAATCTAAATAATCTTGCAGAAAGATTTACCATATCAACAATTCAACAATTGCATTACAAAGTTTATACATTTGCATTATGAACTACTGTCAGACTGGCTGTAAAAATAAATCGTTAACGAATCATATCCTTCTGTCCAATCAAAGCGGAGAATATAAAAGTACTGGGTTGCGCATTGGTTTTGTTCCGACTTCTTCAGCATCCGATTTAAAATAACTGGTGTGGGTGTTTGAATCACAATCACATTGAAACCAACCACCTTCACTCAAAGTTATATTCCTTCTTTAAGTCTCTTACCACTTTCTTAGCCTTCTCAACAGACATTTTTTGCTCTTTTAACAGTTTATCTGACGGTGTCTCACACACACTCAAATTTTGAAATAGCTGTCTGCGGTCAAACTCAAGTATCCAATCCCGCTTCAAGTGGAGGGCCACAGTGACATTATCCCATACAAAATATTTTTCATCTTTATCTTTCAACTTACTGGCATACTCATGGCCATCCTCAGCATCCTCCTTCGGGCAGTATTTATATTTATTTGATGGAGACTGGCAGCTCCAAAATATTTTCTTTTCTTTTATGCCATACCCACATACTTGTTTAGCATCACAAGGTAAGCGAGGGTATTGGCTATAGTGCCGCATGTATCGTGGATGCACCAAAATTGAATAGGCAACCTCTGCCTTATAGACCTTGGTGTCAAACACACGCAGAATCGGACAAGAATAATTGTAACACTTGGAGTATTTTCTTAGGAGCTCTCGGAAAGGAAAAGTGAAGCGGAAGTTGCCATAAAGGGATTTAGTCTGAAATGCTGGAGAAGTGGCAAACTCTTCCAGGAAACGATTCTGACATTGCCGTGGCGGTGAAAGACCCCACCACAAGAAGCAATCACTATCACCTCTTTTGAATCCTCCATCTTCGAAAATTCCCATAAGGCCCTTTAATTCAGTTACATGGCAAACGTTGGCCTCTTCAAAGACATATTCAGGATAACGGGGAATGTCTTTACTTTCCAGGTAGCTGTTGTGCAGTTTCAATTTGTTGTCCTCTATCAGCTCAGGTAAACTTACATGTTTCTTTTTACAAACCATGTAGTTATAGTGTCTGGAATTTTTGCCTTTCTGCCATACTCTGAAAGAAAGAATATTTGTTTCTTATTCGTGCTGTACTGATTGTGATATTAGTGTACTGAGGTCAACTGTACCAAATTAATAAAAAAAAAAATTTAAAAACAACATTCTGTTCAAAATTGTTATGTTTTAGTGGTTTAACGCAAATGCTGACTATCGATCTGTAATTACCTTTAGAAATGAGACCTGACCAAAGTTCTGTCCTATAAAGACCATGTACACTTTACTTTTCTATGGCTATAAATCTGTGGTTCTTTATGTGGTCATGTGGTTATTTTTCTTATACTCTTATTAACCTTTTTTAATAAAACAATGTAACATACCAAATATAACAAATAAACTACATCAAAGGCTGTTTAGAGTTATACAGCCATCAAAAGCCCACCAAAAATGTTAAAATATAAACTTAACTGTAACCATAAATAAAAAAATAATTATATTATAGTCTTAGAATTTAACTAAGAAGCGAAATAATTTTATAAAATTTGAAAGGTTCGCTGATTTAAGACTTAGTGGCCTCTAATTTCTTTAAAAGGTAAAAAAAACCCAACTTTTTGTGTATTTTAGTGTGTTTACAACGCCATCTACAGGTGTGAGATCGAAACTACATGATGAAAAGAAACGACGTTAACGACTGTATTTTTGTCATTAAAAATTGTTCAAATTGTTTTCACTGGAATCTTTATAAACTTCAGAAAGTCCAGCAGCAAGTCTCAGAATTTGATTCACACAGATTCATCCAGTGAGTCGAGCACTTTGAACCGATTCACTCCGCTTTACTCTGATTTAAGCTTGTTAACCGAATCAATCTGGTTCATTCAATGAATCGAGAATCAGCGTGGTTGTTCCGAATCGTTTTGACCTTAGTCGATTTGTCGATTTTGCTTGTTTATTGTTAATTTTTATTTCAACAATGATTTTATTTTGATTTACCAAGAAGGTTGTGTGTCTACAAACTTTGTGTGTTAAAGTGTTTGTATAATAATAAAGCGGAAATGTCTTCAATTTAAACTAACCGTAACGCCGTAGGTCTTATTTACTAACATTGGAGAAGAAAATCCAAAAAATAAAAATCAAAAATAAACTAACAACAATACACACAATTAATTAAAAAAAAACAACTAAGGACTGTAAATTCGACACAGTTTCCAACACATGCAAGCAATTAACCCACATTAATGTTATATAACAATAATTACATTAATGTTATTTAAAATTGTCAATACAATGATGATAAATATTTGTTTATTACCTGCCTTCAGCCATTATCACCTCTTTTTTTTCTCCAAATAGTTTGCAAAAGGTTCGAGTTTCCTGTCAGCCTCTGCAAATCACACACACACACACACACACGCCCAAGTAATGCATTTAATAAATCTTCAAGACGTTGACTGTTTTATTTGTTATAAATTGTTTTAATGACATTCTAAAGAAGCTTAAACATTTCTCCTGAAATCATTAATATATATTTCATTTCGCTTGGTCATTACTTTTATGCTTAATTATGTTCATATCATTTTATTGCTATTATACATATATATGACACCATTTAACCCCTACAACAACATGACATCTTAAAATTGTCTTAGATTCATTAGAGTAAGCGATGAATTTGGTACGTCTGGTGAATTTATTTATTTCCTGAGATCAGACCCCTCTGAGTCAGTCAGAATGAAAAACGAAACAAGCTCAAGCCTTAAAAAAAAAAAAAAAAAAAACCAAACACAAATAATCATGCCAAACTTTAAACCAAAACCTGCTTAGTTTTCTAGACTTAATACTTAAATGTATACATATATTCGCTATTATTATTATTATTATTATTATTATTATTATTATATACTATATACTCACCTGAAAAAATAAATCAGCTCCGGCTTTCAGACCAGACCAGCTTTGCTAATGAAACAATCGAGAGAAACAAGAAGAAGAAGAAGAAAGAAAAATTTGCAGCTCCACCTCTTGTGCTGAGTTATTACTTCCTCATTTGATTTTGTTGAAATACCCTAATCTTCCATCCTGTAAACCGGTCAAATAAAGACTGTTTTTAATATAATAAATACATTTACATTTACATTTAAAGCATTCGGCAGACACTTTTATCCAGAGCGACTTACATTTATTATTTAATTCATAATTTATAACTGAGCAATTGGGGGTTAAGGGCGTTGGTCAGGGGCCCATCAGTGGCATCTTGGTGGTGTAAATATAAAAATATAAATATATAAAATATAATAATATATTATTATAGAGCAAGGCCCTTAACCTTCAACTGCGCAGTTGGATAAGAAAAAAAAAGAAGATATAAATGTAAGCGGATGAGGGCAACTGACAAGTGCTTTAAAATCGATTATGGATTCTATCTTTTTTTTTCTAGTTTGGAAATGTAAATGATTTTATTTGGTCTTTTTTCGTAGAGACTGCCAGTCTAAAGTTTTTTTTTCATGATCTGCCAGTTTTTTTTCATGATCTGCCAGTCTAAATTTTGGCTATGAAAGACTAATACTTTCTAATAATGTGACATATTATCTTAAAAGCTAGAACCCCAGATATTGCTTCAGCTTATAGTTGCTGTTAAAGAATTAATATCATTAATATTCAATTTATCATTTACAAGAGATGAAAATATACAATTTTAAGGATCCAAGACCTTCTTACCGCGTCTGCGTCTGATAAAAAATCCTGGGTTACGTCTTTCCTTCTTCGGTTAGGACGAGGTAAAATTTTCTTCTAATATCAAGAACAATTCTTACTAATGATAAGCTTGTTGTTTGTTCAAAAGGAGAGAGGCTTAGAACCTTTTGGCTTTTTTACTGAAGAATAAAAAAGTTGACAATGTTATTTAGATAGCTGTATGTACTAAATAAAAAAAATCCAAAGTATAAATAATTCAAACATTGAAAAAAAAAAATAAATAAATCAGCTCCGGCTTTCAGACCAGACCAGCTTTGCTAATGAAACAATCGAGAGAAAGAAACAAGAAGAAGAAGAAGAAGAATAATTTGCAGCTCCACCTCTTGTGCTGAGTTATTACTTCCTCATTTGATTTTTGTTGAAATACCCTAATCTTCCATCCTGTAAACCGGTCAAATAAAGACTGTTTTTTTAATATAATAAATACATTTACATTTACATTTTAAAGCATTCGGCAGACACTTTTATCCAGAGCGACTTACATTTATTATTTCATTCATAATTTATAACTGAGCAATTGGGGGTTAAGGGCCTTGCTCAGGGGCCCATCAGTGGCATCTTGGTGGTGTAAATATAAAAAATATAATATATAATAATATTCATTCATTCATTCATTCATTCATTCATTCATCTCCTATACCCCTTATTCGGGGTCACAGGGATCTGCTGGAGTCTCTCCCAGCTGTCTCTAAAAGGGAAAAAGGTGTCACACCCTGGACAGGTCATCAGTCAATCACAGGGCCACACACACTCACACTCACTCCTATGGGCAATTTAGAATCACCAATCAATCTAACATACATGTTTTTGGACTGAGGGAGAAAACCGGAGAAAAACCCACGCAAGAACGGGGAGAACATGCAAACTCTACACAGAAAGGCCCCTGCCCGGGACTCAAACCCAGGACCTTCTTGCTGTGAGGCAACAGTGCTAACCATATATATAATCTAAATATATTTTTATATGAAAATTGAAGAGTTATAGATAAAGAAGACATGTTTTAGATGCGCGGGATCTCAATGTCAAAAGCTAGACCACCTATTAAAACGAACGGAAAGTCGAGTCAGTCTGCAAAAGCCCTGTCTGTTTTCCAAAGCCCTGACTCGTCTTTTTATACTGTTATAAAATATTGTAATCTCACTTTGCCACACGTTTGCCCTACACAAACTCTTATGCTTATCTTCCCGACCTAACTAACAGTGGTGTGGTACCACCAGTCTTTTTTTTTTAGATTCCATTCCATTTCATTATATTTAAACCCTGACGTAATTTAGTCTCAGATTTAGTGGTAATTTAGTGGTTTAGACATTGAACTGCTGCTTGGATGCCCCGCTGGACCCCTGAGCAAGGCCCTTAACCTTCAACTGCGCAGTTGGATAAGAAAACAAAAAGAAGATAAATGTAAGCGGATGAGGGCAACTGACAAGTGCTTAAAATCAATTATGGATTCTATCTTTTTTTTTCTAGTTTGGAAATGTAAATGATTTTATTTGGTCTTTTTTCGTAGAGACTGCCAGTCTAAAGTTTTTTTTTCATGATCTGCCAGTTTTTTTTCATGATCTGCCAGTCTAAAGTTTTGGCTATGAAAGACTAATGAAAGACAAACTGTAAAAACACAAACTGAACACTACATGTTTATATTTCTGTTATCTTAAGCATTATTTTCTTGCAAGTAATCATACCTACCGCAAGTAAATCGCTTTAGTCACGCGGAAACAAGTTTTCTTGTTTGTGGTTTCGATTTTAAAGAGGTGTCTGTAAATTTTCCCTGTTGGCTAACGTCTGAGACGAAAAGCCAAACCATCAACAGAAGATATCAGATAATAAAATTAATAGTAAAACCTTTTTTCTTTTGATTATAAATAATTACACTATATAGATAAATGTATTAGGACACCTGACCATCATATTCATATGGTTTTTTTAACATCCTATTCCATTTTATTTAGTCTTACTAATAATGTGACATATTATCTTACAAGCTAGAACCCCAGATATTGCTTCAGCTTATAGTTGCTGTTAAAGAATTAATATCATTAATATTCAATTTATCATTTACAAGAGATGAAATATACAATTTTAAGGATCCAAGACCTTCTTACCGCGTCTGATAAAAAATCCTGGGTTACGTCTTTCCTTCTTCGGTTAGGACGAGGTAAAATTTTCTTCTAATATCAAGAACAATTCTAACTAATGATAAGCTTGTTGTTTGTTCAAAAGGAGAGAGGCTTAGAACCTTTTGGCTTTTTTACTGAAGAATAAAAAAGTTGACAATGTTATTTAGATAGCTGTATGTACTAAATAAAAAAAAAAATCCAAAGTATAAATAATAATTACTCTTCTAGAGAACCAACTCCTCAATGGTTTACTTATTCTAATTAAAGACCTTCTATTAGCAGTTGATGCACCTTTCTGATCGAGGCTGGTGTGCCTACTCTCTCCCCGTCTCGCTCACTCTCGCTACACTTTATATACTCTTTCTTAGGTGCTTATACAGCCCTCAGGTTTTTTCTGGCCTTTGCTTACTATCTCTTTTAAGTGTCTACTTAACATCCTTTCTCTTTAGTTTTATTGTCTTCCTATTAAATTGGCCTTTTTATTTTTATGTTAATACTGTAACGTGATAGAAAATGTCAGCTAAATCTTCTTAAATAATCTACGCATCATTATTTCCTACAGTTTTCATACATTTTCATTCTTTTCCCAGCAAATGACAAAAATTAAAATACATTTCTGCCTACATTTCAATGTAAAAAAGTTCCTATTATATCAGCATAACGTTTTTTTGGTGCATGGTAATTACCATATAAGTGTTCTTGATTACATACAAGTAAAGCATAAGCGTTTAGAGTATACACATCCTCCTGCGCTTAATACAACTGTATGTACCTGCTGTGCTTTTGTGGTTTCCTCTTGTCATTACATATTAGCTTTCAAGAGCAGTCGAATTTCAATCCATAAGACTAGTTAGAGCTTGTTTTTTGTTTTCCGGTCCTTTTTTTAGCTTGCAGTTTCCTTTCTTTAGCTTTGGTTTTTTTTCTTTTCTTCTGTTTGACCTTTTTTGCCAGTTTACTAGGGTTTGTTAATTGGCAAATGTCTTTCTATGGGGCTTCTTCCTTCAGTTTCATTCTTGAAGGTTTTTTTTTTGTCAGATAATCAGAAATAAGTGTAATTGTAGTTGAACCATTTAAACTAATAAGTGACCAATGATTCAACCAATAAATAGACCAGTTTTGGCTTTTAGACCAGCTTGAAACTTAACCCGTAGACAATAACAGTGATTACCAATCAGCTCTAAAAAAAAAAAAAAAAAACTTCTGCCAACTTATTTTTTATTAATTTGCCTGTAAATTCTGTGTACACATACTCATCCCTAATCTTTAAACTTCTGGGAATCAGTGGTGCTGCCCATGTAACTTAAACTATAATAGTAGAGGCAGATTGCTAATTAGTTAATATTATTGAAGACCAATCAGATTTTTAAACCTGAAGCCCGCTAGTTGGCGCATGATGACCTCAGCATTTGTCCGTGGTCTGATTGGTTGATCAGAGTAAATTTTTACAGTCTAGTACAAACTAGCAAAACTCGTCTGTACAGTTGAGTTAGAAATTTTTTTACGCCCACAGTGGCTGACGGAGATGGAGAAATTGACTTACTCTGACATACTTAAAAAATACGTTTTTAATGAAGATTTTTTTAAGGGAGACATCGTGAGGAGAGGTCGGCTAACCCCAAAGCTAACTAGCCTGTTAAATGTATTATATATTTAATTAAATTTGTTATGTTTTCGTGATGTTATATTGATATTAAAATAAATACTGATTCTAAACTGCTCTAGATGATGTATGTGGCACAGTTGCAGTTGTAGTGTAGAGGTTTGGAGTCTTAACTGGGTTTCTTGCTTTAATAAAAATATATATTGAGTTTTTGTATGGTAGTGATGGGTGTATTAAGAGGTGTATTAGTCGGGTAAGTCCCCAGTGAAAACCAAATGCACGGCCCGCCACTGGTTTAAAAAATATTTTTTTCCTATTTTTTCAGTTTTCTAGTCAATTTTACAACTTTACAGAGCAAAAAATTTAATAAGTATAAGTATATAGTATATTCAATTCATTGTCATTGTGCAAGGTACATGTACAGAGCCAATGAAATGCATTTTACACATATCCCATCTTGGTAGGTTGGGGGTCAGAGTGCAGGGTCAGCTATGATACAGCGCCCCTGGAGCAGGGGGGGTTGGGGGTCTTGCTCAGGGACCCAGCGGTGGTTGACTTGCCGGGGGTGGGGCTTGAACCCAGGTGTTTCTGGTCTTCAGATTAACGACTCAGCACCTTAACCATTTGAGCCACCCTGCCCCCTCCTTAATAGAAAGCCAAATAAATTACTTAAACTAGTCTTTATACTGTTCAGTGTATTATTCCACACTTCATGATTTAGGCTTCGGTATGATGGCCTTGATTGTCTGGGTTCTAAACAGGTGCAAAGATTATGAAAGAATGAACTGTTATTTATCTAAGGCAGTTTATCTAAATCTCTATGACATGGTTACTGGTCAAGGATTTGAGTGAAACCAATCAGATTCTCAAGAGTTTTTCCAGCATAACAAACATAAAACGACAACTTTTTAAAAAGATCTCGGACCACACGACGTTAATGATGTAGAAAAATACTCAATTTAAATGTAGTCTACACAAGTAATAACAAACTATACAGAAAAAAATAATTCAGAACGCCACATTATTAAAAAACCCAAAGGCATCAAAACAACTTGTTTAGAGTATTAAAGTTAACAAAATAAAAAATAAAAAAAGACATTTATTAAATAAAAAAAAAATAATAAAAAAAATCAGATTAGGAATCTTTTGTCAACCAGAGTTTTTCTTGCCAGGTTTCTGCGACCAGAGAGACGTTTCGAATCAGTCTGAAGACCTGTTAAAAACACACACAGCCACAACCCTTTAAATTAGTATCCTATGCAAGTCTAATTACAACTTTTGATTTAAATACAATCAATACCTTTAATTTATATTTGCATTTCTGGTATTCAGCCGACGCCCTTATCCATAGCGACTTAAATTTATCTAATTTTTTTATCCAACAGAGCAGTTAAGGGTTAAGGGTCTTGCTCAGGGGCCCAGCAGTGGCGGATTGGTGGTGCTGGGAATCCAATCCACGATTTTCCGGTCAGAAATCCAACACCTTAGCTACAAAGTCCTTTTAATAATAAATTTAATAAAATTATATATAAATATATATTTAATATATTTAATACATTGATAGTCTTGACTATTATAATGTTTTATATTGTTTGAAGACTTTGCCCGATTGGACCTCAGCCAGTGTCTGATCCGCCAATTAAGAAACAATCAGAACTGAAAGAACAGGCAAGACTTCAGAAGAAGGCCTTAACGTATAAAAAAAAAAGAGATAGAAAGGGAGAATCAAAAAGTGGGCTACTTAAGTAATTATAAATACCATGAAGAAATTGAGCGTTCAAGATGTAATAAATTAGCATGTTTTTGAGACACCCTCCAGCTGACTGACGGGGAAATTTCACCAAACTACATCCGCCCGATCAGCTGTCGCTCAGTGACCTGTCGACAACCCACATATTGCTTCAAATAGAAAAACGCAAGCTGCAAAACCAACCTCTGTAACAGATACTGAAAATATTTGATCAAATGCTTATGAATGTATATTTCTCACATTTATAACTCAATGTATTTTCTTTTACCCAACAAATTTATGGTCAAAATGTGAGTATATATATATTGGTAAGAAACACCATTTGGGTGTGTGCATATTTTTGGGTACACACCTTAGTGTATCATAGGAGTTATATTCAGATTATAGGAGAGACCTTTCTTTTGAAACCTTTTGTTGTACTTTATCTTTACATATATTACACACATCAATCTGAATTACACAAAAGAAACCTTATCCAGAGCGACTTACGTTTATCTAAGCAAATAGGGGTTAAGGGACTTGCTCAGGGATCCAGCAGTGGTGGCTTGGTGGAGCTGGGACTCAAACCCACAATCTTTGGGTTGGTAGTCCAACACTTTAACCATTAGCCACCACTACAGCTATTTTTAGGTAAGTTTAACATTGTGAACCATTAAAAAAAGATTAATATATAGTCTTATATATCCACTTTAGAGATTACTGTATTTTTGTCAATTAATAATAAATTACTATTGTTAAGCATAATTTTTATTATACATTAAACACACATCAAGGCTTTTCACACCACACTTAACCTTGGGCCCCCCCCACCTTTGTTTTATACCCCTCTGCTGCACACTTAATTACGTAATTTTCATAACGTAATTAACACCAACATTTACCTTGTGATAAAAAGCTTTATTTCTAAACCTGCATTGTTGTGCTAGTGTTGGGTTGTACCGACTATATGCTTAGCAACATACAAATAATACTAACGGCTGGACAGGGTTTAGTAATGTGCAGTGTGAAATGTCACTGTGATTTTGACTACATAGTATTCATTGTCTGGGAAAAATATGAGCTGATAAAACCTGAAACGAGATAACTCATGATAAGAATGACCTTGGGTGTGAAAAAAAACCCCTCAAAAACATCCACACAGATGCGGGATTGAATTTGGCACCACAGTCAAACGACAATGGGTATCTTTCTTTTTCTGACCAGAGAAGATAAAACATCTGGTGTGGTAAACAATGCCCAAAACAAAGGTTCTCACATCTTCTAAGTGTGTCATGTGACTCTGGACAAATAAAACATGAATAAATATGATGAAAACTTTACATAACTGTATATACATTTACTTTTGGTTAAAACTCCTGGGGGGGGGGGTTGTTTGCTGGACTGTGTGGAGGGGGTCTAAGTCAAATATTTAAGCGATATACAGTGTGTGCGTGTTATGAAAATAACAGATATACACACAAACACAGTTACTTACCAGTTGCTGTACGTATGTTAGTACAGCTGCCAGAATGTAACTTTGGCTGCCGAGATCAACAACACAGAAAAAGAGTGTGTCGAAGATTAACAGCGTCATTTCGTTTCCATAGAAAAGCAGCTCAGTGAAGGAGTAAGAGTCATCTGGAGAGACAACAAATAAAGACATTTAATTAATTTTTCTTTTATTTATATGATAAGGGGGAGAACTTTCTTCTACGTGTTGATATTAACAGCACATATTTGATTGGTGTAACAGTAACAGCTATAAGTATAGTACATGAAGTATATAATATATATATATATATATATATATATATATATATATATATATGAAGTATATAATCTAGTAGTATAATGAGTTAACCATTTGGGTTTAGGATGCAGCCAGGAACCCGCAAAGACAAATGCAAAAAATTTACTGTCAATCCAGCCCTTTTATACCTGTCGAATTTCAGCCCCCCCCCCCCCCCCCCCATTTTTAACCAACAAGTTCCCATTATTTCCAAACTTTTGCTGAGTGTAACTGTAAATTATTTTTCCCCTTATCCCAGACATCCTTGGTTGTTTTTTCCCTTATCTCAGGCTTACAATGAGCAGTCTCCTCATTAAAAATGATTTACCATTAAAACTGAATGTCCTTGTAAGATCTCTATCCTTAAAATAATTTCCCATTAAAACCGAATGCTGACCCCTTGTTTGAAAAAGAAATTCTATAAGCCTATTCACCTTCTGCTCTCACACAAATCGAGGCCTTGTTTCACTCTGTGGACTTTGTGTTATTTTCTTCACAACAATGCGTAAGTTCTATTTTTTTTCTTACTCTTCTTTTTTTGTGAGTGTTACATATGCATATATTTTTAGTGCTTAAGTTAAAAGATCACCTATTTAGTTTGTTCTTCTCAATGATTCAGGTTACTTTGACACACAGCTGCTACTTATCTAATTTTTTACGAGCTTATTATGTTCAAAGAATCATGACCAGTGGTACCCAATTCAATTTCCTTTCTTATCTCTAGCCCGCTTAAGTACTGAACGTAGAGAATACATCAGACGAATGCGGCGTTCTCAGCTAGCCTGTCTAACTGGGGAAATCGGTGTTTTTCTGGATCGTCTCATCCATCTACACACACTTGACAAAACTTCACCTGTGCGTGTGTCTGTCTTTTCTCCTCGAACCTGTGATGTAGGAACCCAAACTGACAGTGTGTGATCCCTCCGGATTTTACTAACAGTGCTGGGCCCTCCATTCTGGTCAAACGAGTTCGTTGGACCTCGCCTCCACCACCAATCTCCCCAAGGCCATCACTGTTGTTGTTTTTTTCTGACGATTCATCATCCAGTCTGATTCCTCTCTCTCCTCAAGGCAGACGATGATGATGTTATTTCACTTAATTAGCGTATAGGGCTTTCCAATAAACCTGTTCCCACCCTGTACCACTGTGTCTGTGTTTTCTTGATTTTGTATTACAACTAGACTACTTTATTTTTGCACACACACACTTCTATGATTAGTTATATTTTGGTAAAGCTTTTGACATCATATTTAGCTCACACTTATTTCTTCTTTTTAGTGCTAATATGTATATTTTATAATTAGCTATTAATTAATCATTATCATACTAGGTCTATCTCCTGCACACTTTTTAAGCATTTTCCAACAACAATACATGGCAACGATATACAGTTTTGATTTATTATCATAGAGTGTTGTGTTACATAGCTTACCATTATAAAAAAGGCTTTTGTCCAGGGGTTCAATAAATTCCATTCCGATGACTCTTTCAAAGAGCAGTTTATCTTTCACGATGTAATCCATCTCACGATGAGCCTGATGGAGAAAATAAAACAAAATGAGCGTGCCGAACCCGGAGTCGTGTGTAGGAATGAGAAAGATATAAAGCTCACAAATGTCTCACGTGGTCAATAACAGAGGCGAGAAAGCGGTTCATGGTGTGATAGGCTTTGGTGTTCTGCTCAAACGGGTTGGCGGAGGCATCAATCAGTCGTGAGGGTCCGTTTCTCTGTGTGGTGATGGAAACGACATTATTAATCTGCTCAGTGATGTTAATAAGGCCTTGTGAAAGAGAAACAGCGTTTCCTTTAATAGTAATATTGCCTGAAAAAAATCCACACTGGTCAATTTTCTATCTTTGTGATCATCACATCCTGATGGGTTGGTCTTGTTATATTACTTTAATAGATTCCTACATTACCCACAATGCAGTTTAACCACCTGCTAGCAGGAGTGACAATTTTATTCATTGCTTAACATCTAATAATTGCTTTTAACACAGCACCAGCAATGTCCCTATGTGTAGGGGGAAGTGGTAGTGCAGTGGTTAAGTTGTTGGACTGCTAATGATCTGGAAGATCTGGGTTTGATTTCCAGCACCAACAAGTTCCCACTGCTGGGCCCCTAAAACAAGGCCCTTAACCCCCAATTGCTCAGTTGTATAAGTTGTATAAAAAAAAAAGAAAAAAAAAAAAAAAAAGAAAATCAAATGTCGTAAATGTAATGTAATGTAATGTGACATTTAGCATGGCATCCATCTGCAAATTGGCACACCTAAAAGACTAAAAACATTACAATAATCTCAATTTATGTGTTTGCTGATTCAGTTGTCTGTCAACAATGTACACAATCTAAACTCTTACTCGGCTGAGGGGCTCGAATATGCGATCATACTGTGCCCTCAGGCGACTCGTTATGGAGATCTGAAAAGTCTGAACGTCGGAATTAGGTAACAGTCCTCTCTGGCCACAGAGATTCTCCTAAAAAAAAAAAAAAAAGCATAAACACAAACACACACAAAATATTAGTATCACATCCCACTGAATATTTACTCATTTATGAATTTAGATCATTCTTACTGCCTCTCTTTTCAGGTTCGAGTTCATTTCCTCCATGTTGGTGTCGGCGTGGCCGTGCACAGACCGACCGTGAATGTAGTAGCCAAAACAGCGCAGAGACAGCAGCAGTACCGATACCTAAAACACACCCGATATCGATATCGAAAATGTAAATCCATTTACAATAATTGAGATGCAGTTGCAAATTTTATTTGTCACAAAACACCAGGTTTCACCGAAAAGCGAAGATTTGTGTGGTACGTCTAGATGAAAATTGGAAAAAAGCTGTTGGTGTAAGGGGAATAACAAAAAATTGATTGCCATATATGTGTAAAGACACATCAGCACTAAATATTGACAGGCAAATGTGGAAAAAAACTATTTCACATTTGCTGTGTACCAGATAATATACTATACACGCTACTTACTCTATCCTTTAGAATATTTTGCTAACTGGATGTTTGTAGAAGATGCCAAAAGACCTTAATCACATTTAATGTGTTGCCAGTAGCATTTATAAAAACCTTTTTTGCAAGAAAACCAAAAAATTACAGAATGCTGCCTAATTTAAAAGACATTTTTTAGAACGTCTTGTCTGCCAGAGTGTCGGCGGCCATTGTCAGATCCTGGTAGCCCCGTCCCTTTTTCTGTATTGTATGTAAGCAAAGATATGACCACTGGGGCATGAATTGTCCAATTTTTTTGATTGACTACGTCCAGGTAGTTTCTCTTTGAATTCTTTAGCGGGAACAAACTCGACAAAATAGATGTTTAACTTAACATGGTTTTACCTTTACAGTACAGTAACCTAACATCAGTGTACAGATTAAAGCTGCTGGGTAGACTCACATTGCTGATGGAACAGAGATCCACAAACTGGCGAATCTTGTCTTCCACAAAGCGCTCATAGAAAACGGAGAAAAAGATAATCTGCATAAAAGTAACATATAAGATACCAGGATAAAGTGAATCGTGGAGAATCAAGAAACAGAGAAAGACCAGACTTTGTCAGAACTGTCAGAACTGTATCTTCCTGAGACCCAAGGAAAATAATGTCATCATTGTTTTTTTGGTTTGTGTGATTTCCTAGTCCTTTAAGGTTAAAAAAAAAATTCTACAATTTAGAGTTTTTATTATTTTTACTTTCACAGCATGTCCATTATTGATTGGATGGATTAGTTTCTAGCATCCCAGCCAATCAAATGACATATAACTAGAAAGCTTAGGATGTCTTCTGTACAGCACAGCAAAAAATTGATAAAGTAGCTCAGAAAAAATTAAGAAGGAAGGTCCTCTACATAGGAGACAAGTAAATGGACAGGCTTTCAAGAGATTTTACAGTAAGGAATATAAATAAAAAATGATTCAGTGCCTTGCTTATCTCGTATGTTTGCCCTCTGACAAAGAAATGATCAGTGTATAATTTTAATGGTGGGTTTATTCCAACTTTGACAGACAGAATAACAACAGACACATCCAGAAAAACACATTTAAAAAAAATTATAAATTGATTTGCATTTTAATGAGTGAAATAAATGATGGATCCTGTAACACACAGCAACATATTTGACTTCCAGGTGGTTTTACACAGATAATGAGCTTAGATTAGGCATACATTCTTAATAGGACATGTATAAAAGACACCTGTCCAGAAAAGCAATCAATCTGATTACAAACTCTCCACCATGGCCAAGACCAAAGAGCTGTTTAAGGATGGCAAGGACAGGATTGTAGATCTACACAAGGTCCAGCCTTGGGCTACAAGCCAAACAGTTGGTAAGATTATTCGCAAATGGAAGAATAGCAAAATAACCCCCAGTCAGTCCCCCTCGTTCTGATGCAAGATCTCACTACATTAATCAGATTTAATGTTGCAAACATCTGCAAGACAGGTTAGTTTAACACTTATTACTTATAGCACATAGATAGACAGGTGTTGCTTCTAACAAGACTTACATTTTATAAGAGAGCGTAATTCTCAGTGCGGAAAGCTAATTTTCTGACTTACATCTATCAAATTGGTGTGTATGTGTATATAATGTGTGTGTGTGTGTGTGTGTAAATGTGGCTACCTGCATAAAACCAATGCAAAGCCACACAGCAGCTGCCACACCGTAGCGCAGTATGCGGCTATAGGCGGGTATATAATCCTGGGCTGAGCGCTGAAGCTCAGAAGATGGGTCTCTCAAGGCAAGGCTTGAAAAACTCACCACCTATTGATACAATACGCACCCACAAACCGACACACAAACACACATATAACATCTGAATACGCACATACATTTACATAGACATCTATGGCAATGCGTGGGGAGCAGCTCACCTCCAGGAAGAAGAGCACAGAGATGATCTGAAAGGTGGGGTTGATCTTACGAATAGTCTGAATCTCGTTCCATTCATTAGCCACAAAGTAAGTCCTCCAGATGCTGACGGTGGGTGCTTGGATATTTCCTTCGCCACAACCTAAAAACAAACCCACATCTATACTGTTGTTGTTCGATCACTTAAATGGCAGGTTTTACACGTTATAAATAGGAGATAACTTAGTTTAAGAAGAAAACGGAACACTAGGGATGCACCGATACCGATATAAATATTGGGCCCAATACTGAGCTCATGTAATCGTACTTGTAAAAACACTCCGATACCAAAGACTGATACCTCTTGGGACATCAGTGACAGAGCCTCCAGTGCACAAAGACTCCAGCAGCGACAGAAGGTCAGGCTCAGCAATGTGGAAATATTTCAAGATTAATGATGAAAACCCAAACATGACAGACTGCAGTTCCACAAAAATATCAAGAAGCACAATAATGCAAGATCCTGAATCCTCAATTGCTCAGTTGTATAATAAAAAAGAGATAAATGTAAGTTGCTCTGAATTAGGGCGTCTGCCAAATGCTGTAAATGTAAAACTGAAACCATACAAATAATCCCCCCAAAAATACAGGTATCGGTATCAAAGAGTACCAGGAAAAAAATATTGGTACTAGTACTCGGTCTTGGTAAAAAAAAAAAAAACGGTATTAGTGCAACCCTACTTGACACTTAATTTCAAGAAATATGATGTGAATTACCTTCTACAGATTTACTAGTCTTGCCACTGCGAGGTCTCTCCCAGTCTATGAAGAAAATGTCCACTGAAATCTGCAACCACAACTCATGAAGGAACTGCACGGCCTACAAAATACGAAGAGATCCGGATTTAGACAGCTAATTTATGCAAACGAGTTTCAAATAAATGATATCGTTTGTAGAACATGTTCTTTACCAAGAGGGGAAGTGAGAGCACAGCGCTTAAGGTGTTGGACTACTAATTGGATGATCGTAGTTTGCTTCCCAGCACCACCAAGTTACCACTGTTGGGCCCTTGAGCAAGGCTCTTAACCCCCAATCGCTCAGTTGTATAAATAAAATAAATGTAAGTCGCTCTGGATAAGGGCGTCTGCCAAAATGCCATAAATGTAAATGTAACATGTAGCTGAGTTTTATACTGTATACTGTTTTATAAGTATACTGCTGGTAACGTACATGTCTGAGATTCACAAATAGATGCTGCTGGTTAACTATTCTTTTTAGTGGAATATTATACTGTTGGTAAACTGGGCAAATTACTGCTGGGAACAGTTCAGTTTCAAAAAAGAATATTGTTGGTCATCTATGCAGAAAATTATACTGCTCTTAATTTAACTGATCACGATTTACACATCTATGGTTATTCATGCAGCTGTATACTGAAGAGCAAGAACATCAGTACCACCGTTACGGAGCATTAACGGCAGAACCACTCATTTAATTGTCATTTTAAGATCAATTCAATTTTATGTGATTGGGGAAGTGGTAGCTCAGTGGTTAAGGTGTTGGCCTGCTGATCAGAAAATTGTGGGTTCAGTTTCCAACTCCACCAGGCTGCCGCTGCTGAGCCCCTGAGCAGGGCCCTTAAACTGTCCAGGGTCAGTGATTAATTCATTGATTTACATGTCATAACTTTGGGTTAAAATGTTAAGTAATTGGTCTTTTTTTTTTACCCTATCTATAAAATCTGTCTACCCAATGACCAGGTTAGGTTGTCTTTACTCATGCGTGCAATTAGCTATCTTTTTAAGTAATAATCTGGCTTTTCGTTCTCCTCATCCATTTAGTATCTTACTTTGGCTAAAACTGAAGTATTGTTTGATTTGCTGGAAAAGTGGTGATCTCTATTACATTTTACATTTGCAGCAAACATTTGGCAGACGCCCTTATCCAGAGCGACTTACAATATTTCCTTGTTATGCAACTGAGCAATTGGGGGTTGGGGGCCTTGCTCATGGGGCCCAGTGGTGGTGGCTTGGTCGAGCTGGGGGTCGAGCCCACAACCTTCGGGTTGGTAATCAACCACCTTAACCATGAGCCACCACTTCCCCCCCTATTAGTGTACTCTAATAGCCCAGTTGACACTGATCCAGCAATCCTAATCAACACAGGTAAGTCAAAGATGGCGGTAGATGAAAACAGAATTGAGGCTGATGCTAAAATAAGTGTTCAGTTGAGTGTAGTCAGTATAGGAGTGTGTAGAATTAATTGATGCTCTTTATTTGCTCGTAATTGGCCCCCTAAAGCAAGACCCACCGTTTTCACCAGCATTTACAACACAAATAAATGATTTCCCTATATGTAGCAACATAAATGCAACCATTGGGCCTTATGAGTATTAGATATTTTTAATTAGAAATATCAAGAAGCCTAGTTTTCCTACAACTGAAGGTATTTTAGACTTTTATACATATAGTCTTTATATATATATAGTATATTTTAGACTTTTATATCATATAGTCTTTATATATAAGTATAGTTTATAGTCTTATTTTAGATAGACTTTTTTAGATTTATTTGCTAACGGGATAAGATACATTCCCATTCATGTCATACATACTGTATATAAAATATACTGTATGTAGATTACCTTGAGTGCAAAAGCACAGCTCACATATATCACAAATCGGTCTTCTTGGGCTGGTAATGGCAACAAGACAGATACAAATTGCTGAGCCTGAAAAACAGAAATAATTGTTTTAGTTTATCAGAAACTAAAAAAACAAATCACAAAAAGTAACAGAAGAAAAAAAAAGAATAATAGCCACTTGCCGATATCAATATACACAATACACTTATTCTCTTTAAATATCCAAACAATTTTAATGTAAAAAATTGTATAGCGTGCAGGTCTAAATAAATATAGTGATAAATAATACATTGTTAACTGTAATTAGTAATACGTATATAATATATTAATTAGTATTTACAAAAGGTTCGATGTTGTAATGGTCGTTAATATGGAAAAAGGTCAGATTTGGATAAAGTTATTACTTTGTTTATGATAAAGGTTATACGTATTACTAACTACAGTTAACAATGTATTATTTATCACTATATTTATTTAGACCTGCACGCTATAATAATAAAAAAAAAAAAAAACACTCACCTTATAAAAAATAAGCCAGTACAGACCAGTTGCCACGGTGATAGAGAAAAAAACATTGCCCAAATCGCCCGCATAGAACAGCAGGAACTTTAAAACAGTCTGAATAAAACACAGCGCATAGCATGTTATTAATATTAACTGACAATAAAAATGATTCTCTTTATAGCTGTTAATGTTAAAATGTTAATATAAAATTCATATAAAATTCTCTGAAAAGATTTTTCCGTTTAAGCTTCACTATGAATGTTGCTATGTGGTGCAGTTAAACACGTTTGTACAGTAACATAAGAAATAAAATTAACGTATGATCCTCAGGTCTCTTATAACTTTTTAATAAAAAAACATAGCAGAATTTTTTTTTTCTTTTAATTTTGGTTAAAGTTTTCCAACATCACCTCTATCTACCGGGCTTTAGTCCTTCAGTCTGCCCAGCTCTCTCTATCTTTCTGTGTAGAATTATTTGTTTGTTCTCTGATCTTTTCTTATGGCTAAAATCTAAACAGATTTATTACCTTTGTATCTTGATTCTTCTTATGCATCGGGATAACTTTGTACCAAGGTGTTCTGATCTATCATATTCAAGAAGATTCAAGTGCCTAAAAAAGTCTTTCTATACATGTAAAACCTAATAAAGACTTTTACTCTTTTGTATAGACAGGTACACTGGTCGCAAGACTAAAACAGAACCGCAGATACACCCCTGTAGTTCTCGATCTGAAGACCGTTTGTAAATAAAATTAATTTGCTATAAAAATCCTGAAGCTTCGCATTAAACGAATCTAAAACATTCTAATATTATACAGTCTCCTGCAGGATATTGTGATTTATTTATTTTTTGATTTTATATAATGTAATTTTTTTTTTTTTTAATTTGCAACGCATCTTTTGGATCTTAAACACACGATTTCTCTTTTAAACTTTAGACAATAAAGACACTATGTTATGACTTTCTATGGTACCGCATGACAGTTTGACTTAAAGGGAGATTTGGCTGAATATCTGATGTGATGATGTCACACAATCAGGGGAAAATGTTCGAAAAACTGGAGGCAACTTACATTTATTTCTATTATACAACTAAGCAATTGGGAGTCTTGCTTAGGGGCCCAGCAGTGGTAACTTGGTTGTGCAGGGAATCAAACCATACGAAATATGTAAAATAATCTATACGACGTTTTATACTGATGTGTGTGTGTGTGTACACATGAGCTTGCCTGTACGTCAATGAGAGGAGAAGCGATTCTTCTTTTCCAGCTTGCGGTTTTTAATATAGAGTAAACAACAGCTACTCCACCCAACACACCCAAAGCAATCTGGACAACACACACACCATCCTCATCATCACCATCATTATTATCTTCATAATGTGGAACTACTTGCCCAAATACTCACATCAGTTTTAACCCTGGCTTCGTTCTGGTCCATCTCGTACTCCAATGAAAATGATACCTATATTTATACACATTGTTAAAATGACACACACATCTGTACACACTTTTACATAATTAATATATACTTTATGTGTACCTACAGCTACAGTTTGCTTGGCCGGATCAGTGATGGGAATATCAGAGTAGGACACAGTCATCAGCGGAGGGAACACCTGTCCTTTCTGGGTGTTTGGCACCAGTTGGAACCTAGACAGCACACAATACTATTGTTAAGAACGTAAAACATGACAGTTGTGTGCTTATTAGTAAAGATTGCATGCATGTTTACCTAATTTTCACGTTACTGGCCACACGAATAACTTTGGGGGTGGTTGCCAGACTGCTTACTCTCCCGCTTAAAGAGTCTATCATGATCAGCCTTCGTGTTAGATACCAGCTGTTTATGTTAGAGGCTAGGACACACACATACACACACATGCAAGCACAAGATTCTTATTAGAATAGATAAAACCCCAGTGCACTTAATTTAGTGGTGTTAATATAATAATAATAATAATAATAATAATAATTCCAGGAAAATTCTGTGTATTCTGTGTCGGCTTACACAAGTGCTTATGGTGATTGTCTAGACAGATCATTCAGACGATTCAAAATACCCATATGACTCTCAATTACTAGTGTAGGGTTGCCAGTTTTTTTTTTTTCTGTGTGTTTAAACCTTCATTAAGGTCAAACATGTTCTTTTTTTTAATTCCTTTTATTTGTATCATACTATTTCAAAGTGCGCTTATCGTAATCTTTCTAATGATTTTCTTGTTTGTTTTATACCCCTGTAGCCATTTTTTTATGCCTATAAAGCATCTTTTCAGTCTTGAAATCCTAAATATTGACAAGCTGTAGCCCACAAAGTCTCTAAAATTCAGCAATCTGCTTTTTTTCCTAATTTATAACATGATTTATCAACCAACAAAACTCAAGCAAAAGTAATAAACAAATAGGACTAGATCTGCTGTATGCTGTTACTTCGGGTGTAAATTTCTCCTTACTGCTAGGACAACATAAGGTCAGTTAATGTGAGTGCAGGATGACAGGCGGATGATACAATATTTACGTTTTGATCATTTTTCTAGTGCTCCTGTACTGAAACATGCCTACAACTTGCAGGATAAGTTGGCCAAGCATGCGTCAGCCATGGTTGCAGTTAAAATGTGATTCATTCATGAATTCAACTGTTCCAACTAAAATCTGATCATCAGGGTTTTTCTCTGTTTTTCTCTTGTACAATGCATAATAATTAAATCCTATGCTAGTCTTTCCCCTCACTGGTTGGTGGTTGCTGTGTGATATGAAAACCCAGCTTCTGGGCTGAGGATAGACGGGAAACAAAT
The DNA here is from genome assembly GCA_005784505.1 of Bagarius yarrelli. Taxonomy (NCBI): domain Eukaryota; kingdom Metazoa; phylum Chordata; class Actinopteri; order Siluriformes; family Sisoridae; genus Bagarius; species Bagarius yarrelli. The sequence goes on from VCAZ01000005.1 coordinate 9,963,307, forward strand.
TTAGAAATATCAAAAATATTTGCTTAGATTTAAACTAATGAAACAATAATGTTAATAATTATTAAGCTGCAAAAAAAGAGCATCTACTTTTCCGGTCTGATTTTAAATCCCAAACATGACATACTATTCGACAGTCAGGGGTCCAAGAGGGCAAAACTGGCATTAAGTCTCTCCCTTATCAACAAACAGCAGCATTACAGCAGTCATTGCTATCTGTGAGAGCATGCACATGGAAGGGGGCAGATAACACAGATTTTGGGTTTTTTTTAAGGGATGCATGTTTTTGTAGGAGCATGTGATAGGCTCCTTCGTATAAGTTTGGTAACTGTTATATGATAAGGAAGAGTTGGCTGGTGGTGAATGAAAAACAAGACTTGAATATTGCTTGATTAGAAATGAGTCCAAAGTAGAGTTTAATGACAACTTTAATTTAATTTAATTTAACTTTAATTAGAAGATAATAGAGGAAACCTGCTTCTTATCACTGGGTGGTTTTGTTCCTGGAACACCACTAACACAACACTGAACCTTAAAACTCAGTAAAATTACAATTTGGAACATTTTTAATGGACAAATACTACATTATGTGTTACCTTGGTTGACAAACTGGCCATTTAACTGCAAATTAAGATTGAGAATGGGCACAGCTAGTAGGCGCTCGTCTCCCACGGAGTTTCGCTGTATTATGAAGACGTCATAAAAGAGAGGCTCCGGATAGGCAGCCAGTAGATCCGACACAGAGAGAACACACTGGAAATGAAAAGAATGTAAGCAAACAGAACATACTGTCTGAGCTGCATACACATGGGCACACAGTACTTACACTTTGCTTGTAAGCCGTTCCAAATGTGTAAGCAGCCAGCTGTCTGGTTTGGGTGTCTGGACAAAGCTGCAATGAAATTCAGTGAAATAAATACAAAAAGTTAAAAATAATAAATAAAATTCTTTCAGGTATTAATCAATCTTCCATTTATCCATCAAACAACTTAGTATCATAAATAATTTAGCCGTAACAGTATAAATATTGTTATATTAACTCCCTGTTACACAAGGATTTCCCAATCTTTGCACACTAGAGGTAGACCCATAAAAAGGATATTTTAAATATATTTTGGATATTATGTTGTACATGTTATGATGCACAGTAAAATATATTATTAAAGTTGAAAAAAAAAATACATTTAAAGCCAACAGACTTGATCACTTTATATCATGAACAGACTTTATATATGCTTTAATCTATATACAAATGTTGATCAGTGAACATGAACAAAGGCTTAGCCATACTTGCTTGACACATACACACACACACACACACACACACACACTGTATGTTTCACAAATCATTTCACAAATCAAGCAAGAAACATGCTCTGTTCTGAGTGTGATTTGTGTTTTTTTTGTTTTTTTAATATGCATAAAAATGACCCTGAAAATGTATTTGTAGAAAGTATATGTGTAAATATATTTTGAAATATATATTAGCAGATATATTTTTTTGCCCATTCTATAAAATATATTTCGAAAGGTATATAGGGATAATGGATTATGCATATGTTTGTTTCTGATTTTCTCATATTTCATGACTAAACTTTTATATCAGATGTAGAACAAAAAATTACATATTTACGTACAGATAAGAGCACGGCTAATATTTACTTGCATATTGTATTGGATTTCGAGTTTTTAACAAACAAATAAACAACTGAAGTATAAGTAAAAATAAAATCAGTGAGCGGAAAATTTTCAGAGCTGCCAGAATTCAGTTACACTCATTTAGATGCAAGATGCGAAACTATAAACTTACTGATCATACAGTAGGTCAGTTTTTAACAGTTTTTGAGGTGTGTATAAAAAGCAGCGCTGGTTTACCTGCAGGGTTCCTCTGCCAACATGCTCCCATTTTAGAAACTCTCCTTGTGCTGTGTATATCGCAACCCTCAGCTCTATGTTTGTGTTCTAAACACACACACACACACACAAGCATAAAAAGCGACACATGTTTGTTCATCCTGACCACTAAATAATTAACTATATTACTCAAATGCAATGCACAAAAATAACACACGTCAAACAGAAGGTGTTTTAGGTCTTCTTTAAAAAAAAATGGAGGCTTTGTACTTTTAATAAAGTAATATAATAATAATAATAATAATAATAATAACCCCCAAAAAGTAATAGAAAAATCAGACAGTGATCATCAAACCAGCAGTTTACAGTCTTTAGTATATGATGATATAAAGTTTTTTTTTATTTAGGCTTGAAAAGTTTGTTGAGACTGAAACAGTAAACAGAAAGAAACTTTCCACCTGACATGACAGCCTGAAACATGACATTGTGGGTTTTTCCATTTGCAGTTTCATGCACAGTTTCACACGTGGGTAGTTTTAACCAGGTGAAAAGACATAATAACACAAAAAACACATCTAAATATCACAATAAAACTAACCAAGATGTATAGTTTAAAACAATAATCTGTATGAATATTTGAGTGCTATAGCTTTATCTAAGAAGTTGGGGTTGGGGGAAAAACCCAATAGATATGGCCTTTGCTAAAGGTTATGTTAGCAGCAAGTAGGTTTGTCTAATAAAAAAAGAATTTTTATTTTATCAAACTATTTTTAGCCCATTGTGCAGCTACATAAAATGCTTTTTTTGTATTAGCTATATACCTCTTTTCTTTTAAGGACTATTTAAACCAGGGGTCACCAAACTCGGTGCTGGAGAGTTTAGCTCAAACACACCTGAACTAGCTATTTAAGCGCTTGCTAGTTATACTTACAATGTAGAGGCAAGTATGTTGAGGCACGTTGAGACTAAACTCTGAAGGACTTGTGACGCCTGATGAAAACAGTCTAACTATTTATGCTAGATTAGAGTCAATGTCTGAACATATGCTTCATTTAGGACTCGTCCTAACCCACACAAATAGATCCATACCTTGGTTGTGCCTTTAAAGCTGAAGCCTACAGGCAGCGGCTCCGTCTGCAGAACTCTGGATGCCAATCCTGGCTGTTCTCCATAATACAGCCATGGCAGGTTTATCCTCCTGTACGCGCACAACACACACAGTTCCACATCACACATTTGTGCTTCTAATCTTAGCTTGTTACCTGCATTTTATTCAATTTTTTGTGATGTTATATTAATTTAAAAATAAGTATTGATTCTGAACTGCTCCAGATGATGTATGTGGCAAAGTTGCGGTTGTATTGTAGATGTTTGGAGTCCTTAATAAAAATGGTTTTTATCCTCAATATGCAAAATGTCGCTTTCTCTGTAATGCTACGCTGTGTTATAATACTTTTTGTATTAGTATTGATAGTTTCTATAATTTGCGATGAGATAGTGGTGATATTAAGAGCTTGGGGAAGTCCCCACTAAAAGCCCAGGTACCAAATGCACCGCCCGCCACTGAACATTAGATCCAATAAACAATCAAAGTATTAGAATAAGGTGATGTTTATAAGAAAATGGAGTCTGAAACTTTAATAGAGATTTTAATCCGGAGCTTTTGTTGCAATCTTACTTTAAGTTGCCCACAGGAATTAATATAAATAAATTTTTTTGTTCTTTATTAGCTGCGGATTATGACCAGCAATTTCTGACTTACATATAAGATAAAAAGAGAAAGAGTGAGAGAAAGAGACAAAAAGAGAGAGAGAGACAGAGAGAGAGAGAGAGAAATTGATATAAATATGATTGTAAGTGCGTATACCAGAACGGGTTCTCTTGGTTGTTGCCCTGTGCTGCTGTAGCTCTGTAAATAGTGTTATAGAGGCCACAGGCATCGTTGCTGACTGTGCTTGAAGAGTGCATGTTCATCACACACATGTTCCCCAGAGCTTGGCATGCTGTCCGATTACCAGACAACTACAAAACAGGGGAAAAAAGGTCAACCCACTCATGCATACACAAGCACATACTTTAAAACATTTGTTCACTTAAGGGACCCTGGTACTGTAGCCAACAGAATAATTCCTGAATAATTATTGTATGTGACTAGCTAATGTAGTCGAGTATTTGTATAAAGCTTTTAATAATCTCAACATAGCTTTACAGAAATGTCCTGTCTACATACATCAGTAAAAAAAAATGTCTTTGTCACAAACTGTTTATTCTACATCACAGTGAAATTTGTTTCTTTCCATATCCCATCCTAGAAGGTTGCGGCCAGAGCGCAGAGTCAACTATAATACAGCGCCCCTGGAGCAGAAAGGGTTAACGGTCTTGCTTAAGGACCCAACAGTGGTTTTATTGGTTTTACAATCAGTGCCTTAACCATTTGAGCCACCACTGCCCTCTATATCCAAAAAGAGCTTTAAGTGAGCGATGTCTCTAAGTTGATTAGAGATTTTAGGACTAATTTTAAAATCCCATGACGGTCTGATTTTACTGATAAAATCTGTTTAAAGTAACTGGAGTAAACTAAGTAACTTATGAATAATTAACTGCTTTTTCACTTATGCTTTAAGGTGTTAATACCTTGGAAGAGGCAAGAGTCAAAAAAAGGCATGAGGTTTCTGTTTTTCTACGCAATGAATGCAGTATGAAGGAAGTGGTTATATTCATGAAGAGATAAAAACCCAACCTGTTTCATTAGTTCTTTAATGTACTGAGTGTTTCTAGATTAAAACTAGTTTTTTACCTGATTAAACAAATAAAAAAATAGATCAAATGCAATCCAAAATACGAGAAAAAAAATTCTTATTTTAATTTGGATAGTTAAAAAATTGTGATAGTTAAAAAAAAGTGTGTGTGTGTGTGTGTACTAACCAGACACGCAGCTGCAGAAGAGTACAGGAAGTTAAAGAACCAGGCAGACGGAACAGCCAGGCCCTTAAGCAGAGAAGAAAAGAGACATTAGAGATGACTGATCACTCACTTGTTCAACGGTTTGAGTTTATATCATGTTCTTACCAGTTGAGCATAGTTGATTATGGAAACGACCGTACTGGGCAGGCTGTTGGGAGGAAAACACATTCCTCCAGCCTGAAATACATCTAAATGTCACCTTTTCTTAAAAAATAATTTTACCTTTTAGTCTTAAAATGCTGTATAAATATAATATAAACTTAATAAACTGGGGCTGAAGCATGCATATTATTGTAGTTCATGCAATACATCACCATGGTATCCTCTACATTGATTTTCTCACCGGAACCGTGTTTGAGCCACATTTGCAGGACTGAGACACGTTGATGAAGGATTCCTGGCATCGCACGCATCTACACATATAGGACACACATACATCGATGCCCAGGCGAGAAGAAATACATGCACAGAAAAATAGAGAGAAGGAATAAAATACCTGTCGCCTATCAAGTCTGGGAAAGAAAAAGCCGGATCTGTTCCATAACACAATTCACACAGAGCTTCTTCAAGAGGGTTGCCATCTACATTTCTTTCAACTGACAAAAAACACAGAGTGTGTAAATAGTTCGAACCGTGCGAATGAACAAGTGCAGAAATACAAATCAGAGCCTTCGTGTAAAGCTTAAATGATTTAATACCATCTTTTATATGGGGTGTTTTAATCTTTGCAGTCACCTTTTACCACCAAACAAGATGGTGATAGTGAATCACGATGTGCTGGACACTGTTAAAGATACTTTATAAACATAACCAATTATTTATTCAAATAAAATCCATCCATCTATCCATCTATCTATCCACCTGTTAATTGTCTATACCCGCTTATTCTTAATCAGGGGGATCTGCTGGAGTCTATCCCAGCTGTCATTGGGTGAAAGACACGAGTACACCCTGGTCGCCAGTCCATTGCAGAACCACGTACAGACAAACAACCACGGACGTCACACTCAAACTTATGGGCAATTTGGAATCACCAAACCGAAGTACCCAGAGTGAGGCACGGAGGGAACAACCTCTACTCAAAAAGGCCCCACAGTGGCTTAGTGGTTAGCACTGTTGCCTCACAGCAAGAAGGTTTGGCAGGGGAGACTTTCTTGCTATGAAGCAAACACAGTGCTAACCACTAAATCACTGTGCTGCCCTGAAATAAAATCATTAACCAAAATAAGATATGATTTAAAAATTTTAGACATAGTTGGGGAAAGTAAAATCCAACCAATAAAGTTCTAAGCATAAAGGCCTGTCCAATATGGTCTCTAGTTACATTGTTACACAGCATTATATAGTTTATATAGCAAATTAGAAAATGCACACACTATTAAAGAGATACTGGCATCATGCATCCTAAATAATTATTAATTTTATTGGCTAAATACTTACCAAGGACACTGTCTTCAGGACATTTGCACTTTCCGTCCTCGCCTATTGTGCCAGGACATCTTATACATTCATAGCCATCTTTTGTAACACCCTAGAAAATATAGGAACAAACATGAGGTATGTGAACTATATTAGGTATTCTTCTAAGAGCTCTTGTGAACGTGTTTTGACTGACTGCAAATAAAGCTGAGTTTTTGCTCCTTCTCATCCCTGCCTGAAGACTCTCCTTTGTAAGTTCTTGTAAAAGAACTTAGGGGGAGTCTAGTGAGTTTGCGGGGCCTCACCCTGGGAGTGTCGGCTCAGGGTGCTTGAGAAGAAGACGTTTTTTCCGACACAAGACAAATAACTGTCTAACACCAAACTCTACTAAACAAGGTAATCAAATAGGCCTAATAAGTGCTAGTTGTGATAGTCTGGGTACCAGGGTAGATTAGTGGTGCTCTGGCCTTACTTTCGGGACTTTTGTTTGTGTATAAAAAGGGATGTGCTCATACCAGTTTGTTGCCGGGGCACTTTTGGCAGGTAATGTATCCTCCATTGCTGTACAGGATCTTGAAACCCGGCTGGCAGTCACAGCTTACACCTGTTATGGAGAGAATATAATAGTTGTTGTTGCAGTATATTATTACACTTAGCCTCAGATTCCACAACTAAAAAACATTAGCTGAGCGTCTGATGCATAATGCACACAAAAAGGGCATTTAGAATTTGTAGTGTCACTCTGATTGGTTGGATTTTACAGAACTACAGAAGGCCTGTATAAACCATAAATTAATAAAAGAGGAATAAAATATCATTATTGGAGAAAATACACTCATCCAGCAAAAGAGACAGGGCTATAAGGGGTATAAGGAGCATGCAGCCTTTAGATTTAATAGTTCAGATCTGTTTGGTGACCTTCGTTGTGAAAAAATAGTCTTTAGAAAGCTTGTGAATGTTAATGACCTGCAATGAATTAGATGAATAAATTGAATTACTTAAATCTTTTCGAACAAGACTCAAGACTCTTTATTCAACGTAGTGACTGTAAAGAATTCAGTAGATTGCGCAACGCCGACCCAGAGGACAACCCACGAGTTTCAACATATTTTATTAGCAAGCCAGACAGAAGGTCAGTGTATATGAGAAATATACTACATGAACAAAAGTATTGGGACACCTGACTATCAAATTTAGACCTGTTTTATAGTGTCTACAAACTCTTTATTGTTTTATTATGACACAGTAATGTTATTACATAACTGTTATGTAATGCTCCGGTTAAATAATCTGAACAAACTGAATACATCATGTTATTATATGTTCTTGATATGCAGATGCATGACTTGTTGAGAATGTACACGTTAAGATGGCAAACAAACTGTGTTACTAATATTAAAATATCATATAAATAAAGTTTTATTTGATTTGATTTCCTGTGTTTAATAGCAGGCATTTCTTTGCTAATATAAATCATAATATTGATGGAGGACATGAGGTTGCTAACACTACCATACTTAGCAAAGCAATCAAAATATAAACCTTCCACCTTCTACCAACATCTAAGACTAAATCCCTAAAATCCCCATGTAAGATAATTAGTACAGATAGAGTTTGTTATCATAACCTATTTATTATATAGATCAGGATGCTCTTTAGAGGAAAGAAGCTTGTGTTAGCATCGCTAGCTGGCATTACCTGATTTACTTCTGACTTGATTCGGTCCACATTTCACACAAGTTAAACTTGAAATATCAAAAAAATGTTGAACGCCACAATCCGACGGTTGGAAAAAAGAAATAGAAAATTGCTGGCAATGTAATAGATTTGATTTTAATAGGAAAATAAATAATCCGTAAAACAGCTTGGGGAGATTTAGCGTCCCCGTCGCCATGGTGCAAAACGGAAACCACTGCAGGAAACCACGCCTCTTCCGGTGTTAGACAAAGCGCTCAGTTCGCGCTTAAAAGTTGCAGAAGTGCTGTCAGACTTTTTTTTCCTGTCACGCAGAAATAGCAAAAGTGCTGTTAGCTTGTAGCAGAAAAGCGCGTTTTTTCTCCGTTTTTTTTCCGTCCTCCGGATATCTAAAATAAATTAATTGTTCGAGGTATTACCACGGTAAGTTATTTTAAAGCGGAATATGACCTTTTTTCCACTTTTGGTGGACTTTATATTTTTTCTGAAGACAAAAGGAAACGCGCGTGAGTTGTGAAGGCTTTGAGGCGCCGTGGGGGATTTTTTTTTTTTCTCTCTTCAAATTTGACGCATTTTTTCCCCTCTTTCGACTTTTTTTTTCCAAGGCTGGGTTTTTTTTCCAATTTTACACCAGCTGGTATAAAATTATATCTGTTGAATGATTATGTAAATGTTTGCTTTGTGTTTCTTTTTGTTCTCTTAGCCAGGCAAACATGCCAGTTGTACTGCGTTTGCAGGGTCTGACTAACGAAGCAGAATTTGAAGATATTCGCATGTTCTTTCATGGTTTACCGATTCCTCAAGGGGGTATCCATATCATCGGGGGTGAAATGGGTGAAGCCTTCATCATATTTAGTACAGAAAGAGCTGGGCAGTTGGCTATGCTGTATTCCGGAAAGTCTCTCAGAGGGTCGACCGTGACCCTTTATGAAAGCAGCATGGCTGAGTTTAAACACACGATGGAGTTGGAGTTGAAGTTAAGGAAGAAAAGGAATTGTGCTTCCTTGGAAAGTGAAAATGTGCCTCAGACCGGAGACGCAAAAAATCTTTGGAATCATCTGCTGTCTGAACACCAAATGAATCAAGACCAGTCACCATCAGTTGCTACCACTCAATTAGCAAATGTACCCAAATCTAGTGAGGATAGAATCGAAAAAAGTCAAAAACCACACCAGGCGGCCCCTGTTACAAATCAGGTATCGGTTGCAAAGCCAACAAAACAAGTGGCGGAGCAAGAGGGCAGATTAAACAAGGTCGGCTCTTGCAAACCGGGTTATCTTCGGCTTTACGGACTTCCGGCTACAATCACCAAACATGAGGTCTGCCAATTCTTTAAAGGACTTAATGTAGTGGATATAATACCTGACACTTTGCAAGGACAGGACAGCTGTTGTCTAGTGAAGATGGCTAGTTTTAAGGAGGCTGAGGAAGGTCTGAAGTACCGCTGTGCCAGCCCAAGGGACTTCCCAGTTGAGGTCAGACTGGCCCATGAGAGAATGTGGGAGAATGCCATAAAGCCTACTACAAATTCCTCAAGTTGCACAATCTCGAAGCAAGGCAGATTTTCTCCAGACAGGCGCCTGCACAGAAATTGTGCACCGAAAAGGGCCTCCTGCTCGCCTGAGGGTTCGGCAAAACGGCATCGCTTCAACTCACCGTCTATTAATACAGAGTACTGCGTCATGGTGAGGAACCTTCCTACAAATATTACCAAGTCTCGGATAAGGGAGTTCTTCTCTTGTTATGATGTACCAAACAGTAAAATTCTGCATCTACTAGACAAGCAGCGGGAACGAACATCTACTGCCTTTATAATATTTGCTCAGGTCGCGGATTATACTTTAGCCATGAACATGAATGGCAGCCTGATTGGCTCACAAAAAATCGATGTCTCATCCATTACTAGGGAAAAAATGAATGACCTTTTATATCAAAACAGATGTACTGAATCTGAGGGATCACAGTCTTTCACCTCACAAACTGTTCTGGCCTGCATCTATGCCCGGAATTTTCCTGCTAATGTGAGGAAAGCAGATGTAAAGAACTTTTTCAGTAAGTATAACCTCAAAGAAGAGGACGTCCAGTTGCTCAAAGATGAAAATGGCAACGGAATCGGTGAGGCTATTATTCACTTTGGATGCGAGGACCGGGCCAAAGAAGCTCTTAGTCTACATGGAAAGCGCTTTAGGCAAGAACCGATCCAACTTGCATGTATTTCGACAAAACAAATGAAGGACCTCTTGCACAAAACACAAACTCATGTTGAGCAATCGCCTACAAAGAGAAATGAATTGAATGAGTGCTTTTTAAAACATACCACAAAATGAGATGAGGAAGCACTTGCAATGTAAATAAGACTCAATTTTCTAATGGCACAATGCAACATTTTTCAGATGCTATTGACATAAAATACTTATATTAATGTTTGCAAAAAAAAAAAATTCTCTTATTTGAGTTATGTAAATGTGTGAATGACTAGACTAATACAGGGTTTTGTAAAGTCAATAATTGAAGAGAAAACCAAGAATGGCTTTCACCTGTATTGGTCAAATGTATATAAAATTGTATATAAATACCAAAACATGCTAATAGTTTGTTTTTAATGTTTTCTGACACCGTGTATTATTTCATTATATAGAAACAACCCTAAAAAAACTGTTAGTTGGTTGAATTAACCATAATTAAAGAGTTTATGTAAAACTTGACCTTGACTCGTGTTTATTTCCATTTGCCTATTTGACTGACACATTTATTCCAAGAGTTGATACAGCTAGGAAGGATCCAACAGTGGCAGCTTGGTGTACCGGGATTTAATTTCATGATTTACAGGAAACAGCTTTTTCCCTTCCATGATCATTTCTGGAACGCTTTTGCAACTGCTTGTTGTGGACATGTACGTTGTGACATCATCCTTCTGTATACTCCCAACAGAAAAGCAACATTCAAATGAAATCACAGGGGACATTGCAGTTTAGGAACTGGCCATGTATGTTTTTGGAACGGACATGATTTGCAGCCTAATTTGAGATTATCTCAAGACTGACAGCAAAGGAGGAGTGTGTTATAAACTCCTTTTGTATCCGATGGAGCTATTCATGTTCATTTTAACAGATCACAGAACAAAACAAGGGCAATACACATCCATATTAACCTAATATTATAATACATGGTGGACTGGTGTCCTTGTTCAGTTGATGGACTGGCTGTGGAAGGAATTCCTCCTGAGGATTTGTCAGTATGGGGAAAAATACAGCATTACCTAATTAGTGTGGTGAGAATGAAAGTTGCAGACAGTAGCACACAATGCTGCTAGGACTATAGTCAGGACTGTAGTGAATTGGATGCAACAGAGCCAGAAGGAAAAAAGATAAGGGAATTTTTATATGCCAGAAAAGATATGAATGAAAATTGGAGGCCCGGAAAATAATTGGAATTCAAAAAACTGAAAACATAAAGGAAATTATTATGCAGGAAAGGAAAAAATGAGGCAGAGTACCACAGGCACATAGTATATGTTAGAAAGAGTTTTGGAGTCAGATCAGATTGTTTACATATATTAAGAATTAGGTTGATTTGACAAACAGTAATGAAACTGACCGTAAACTGGTCATTTCTAACACCCTATAGTATACTTTCAACGGTGAATGACAGGTGACTGTTAGAGGCATCAGAACTGCAAAGGGAACGGCAATTCTTGTTGGATTTCCTCAGGCCCAATACACATTTCAGAGAAGCTAAAAAAACAAAAACAGGGCACTCCTTATTGCCATTTGATAATACAGGGGGGAAAAAAACTACAAAGCTTTATATTTACTCATACAGCACGAGAAACAATTTAAGCACAAGTGCTACATTTTTAAAGCAAACGTTTTATTCATATCAGTATACAAAACATTTCTAGAACTCAAAACTAGTCGGGAGGGACAAAAAACACTAAAATCAAAACAATCCGGATACCTTTTAAAACATGTCCTGCTAAGAGCAGGTTATTAAGTCTTCAACTTAAAAGATTAAATGTTTTATACTAAGTAGTACATTAAAACATTAAGGAAGGAAAAGAACAGGATCGTGTGGGCTACTCAATTATAGAATTTTGAAGGGCCTGCAAAAGAGAAAGAGAGAGAAAAGATGAAACTAATGACATTTATAATAGTTTTTGCAAAAAGTGAATGAGGCAGTTAGGTGGCATTTATAATGATTGAGCACCTGAAATATTGGAAAATCTGTCTGTGCTCATAGGCAGGCAAGAAGAACTCATACTGGGTCCCTGGAAAACAGTTGCATCAACAGTTACCACACAGGTGCTTTGGAGCACCATAGTAATACAAAATGATCAAAGTTTAACCCACAATGTACATCAGGCTTTATTAAATGTATCAGTAATAATGATTCGGCTGGTTTCCTAGACAAAAAGCCTATTGGATTTTTCTATTCTCAAAACATGTTTTATGACTAATTAAAATTAATAAACATCTAGACATTTCGAAGCTTAAATGCAATATAGAAGTTAAAACCCCCCAAAAAACACGAAATTAGACTATAAATTACAATATTTATTAAATATTTCCTGATTCCTGCTGGATCAATCTGAATGGAAAAAAATATATATATTTAAAGAATAAAACTGGAAACTGTCTATTATCCACAGAATTAAAATTCAAGACAAACAATACTATAATGTCTCTAAGAATGACACAGTCCCCCCAAACCCAAGTGTTCCAGCTGATTTATTTACAGAGGAGATGGTCCTGAGGCGGTATTCCATCAAGACGTCTGTAAGCTTCTGTGTGATCTTTAGCACGATCTGAGCATCGTCTTCACATTCGATGCGAAATGAGTCCTAAAAACAAACAAGACTTTACTACTAAACTCTACTTGCTCAGTTCTTAAACAATTTCAGTTTTTTTATCATACACAAGTTAAATTAAACTACAACTATGTACAATAGTAGTACATAAACCAGAAGCTTTAGCTTTTATACAACATTTTAACACAAACATCTAGAACTGTACCAGACAATGAAGAAGAGTTGCAAGGGTGTTGTTGGACTCTGGGCCTTTAGATCTCATCATTCTATCGTTCATCATCAGATCGTCGGGGTAAGCTCTGCCCAGGTCCTCACCTTGTAGACCCATCCCAAACTTGTCTGGGCTCATGTGCATAGATCTGCTGTTGGATAAACGCTGCATGCTGTCCGGACCTTCCATCATTCTGTCTGGTCCTGTTGTAAAATTTAAGGACTTTCTTTAGATGTTAAAACGACATTTAAAATAAAATGTCCCTCTAACTCTCATAACTGTTTTACAGATATTACAGATTGCAGAGATTTGCTTCTATTTAAGCTGATATTCCACATAAATGGTTGACCATGTGATAAAAAAAAATTAAGATGGCTGACCGCCACAGTGTCCTACAAAAACTTGACTAAGCAATGTTCGAAAAAAAACTGTTGGAAAGAAATCTATTTGATGTTTTCATTACCGTGACAAAAGCTAGGTCACTTCAAAGAATGTGCATTCAAGATAGACGTGTCTCTTCAAGTTTTGACGAATGATGTAAGACTTTACATTTACAGCAACTGGCAGATGTCCTTATCCAAAGCTACTTCCATTTATCTATTTTGTACATCTGAGCTATTGGGGATTAATGGCCTTGCTAAGGGGCTGAGAAGTACCAAGTTAGTGGTGCTGGGATTCGAACCCCAATCTTCCAATTAGCAGTCTGACAATTTGACTACTGTACTACCACTTTTGCAGTTTGTGAGTAAAGAGAATGCAGGAGGAGAGCGCTAGATGGAGGCAGATGATTCACTGTGGCGTCCCCTGAAGGGAACAGCTAAAAGGAGAAAATCTTACACAGCATTTAAACATTCATTTCTAGTAGTTCTCTTTATAGAAGCTATTATCAATCGTGAGGAGGTGGGCTGACGGTTAGGATCAAATAATTCTGTACCGAATTATACCAATGAATGTTCTCTGCTGCAGTATGCTGTAGTAGGAATAAACGAAAGTAGTGGGCGTACAGAGACGTGTGTGCATTTGTGAGTTTGTAACACTAAAAACCTTGCACACCATGGAATTGTGTTTTAAAAGTCACAGGCCAGCCTTTAGTTTTTCTCTTTCCCAAACCTTATGAACATGTTACAAACTGATATTACCGTAGCGTTCAGGGCTCATCATTGGGCTGTTCCTCAAGCCGCCATGAAAATCGGACATCATGCCGCCACGAGGTGGGAAGTCCTCTGCAAAGGGTGGGTCCATAAATCCACCACCAAGAGGGCCACCTGAGCAACAATATAAATGCAGAAGCTGCAAAAATCTACACATACAATGTAAATGTATTTATACATACACACAGACTAACCTGGAAGAAAACCTCCAGAATTTGGTCCAAGCATATTTGGTCCGTGTCCCACTCCAGAGGGAAATGCAGACTCTGATACATACATAAAATGCAGACAGTATATACATGTCCATCTTTAGTAATTTTAGCAATATACTATGTAATCTACATCCATATGGGCGATTCTGTATCTGAAGATACATTAAGCATTTCAAAAAATGACAAAAAACTGTTTACTAACAAATTCTATCCTTTATCTTATGGAAAACAATCTCAACTTTCTCAATGTATTAATTCAGAACTTGTCAAAAACAAGGTACTTCATTTTTACTTGGGATCCATGAAATAAGTAACACATCTTTAAAATAATATTCAAAATCTAACCATTTAAAAAGTGGGACATTAAATGTACCCACAATTAGAGCATTCCCAATAAACCTATTAGGATTCACAGTGCAACATAAAAAATTTCATGTAAACAAAGATCACCACCAAAGAGGACAATGTACTAATAAATGGTTGCCAGGTTGTGTGTACTAATTTTGTATAAAAAGCAAGCACCCATAAGGGGTGCATATTTGAATTTTGCAGTGCAGGGCTGGACTTACTCATGTTCTGAAAGGCCAGCACATCACAAGGTTCCCTAAAGACAACCTGTGGAGAAAACAGTAGTTCATCAAGTCATTTTACAAAAAGATCTTAAATGTTCTCAGGGAACTTTATAGTAAGCTGATCATATAGAACACATGCCCTAAATATAACTCAACACTACCTCGAAACTGCCTTTTGGACAGAGTTAAAACAGGAAGACTAAAAATTTGAACTGTGCATCCGGTCTTTCACTACACAGTGTTGATAACGACTTTATACATGTAGTGGAAATTTGTTCCTTAAGAAGATTAAACCATCAGAGAGAAGCAAAAAAAATTAGCTAAACTGTGTCTACTTTGTTAAAGCTGTGCTGCTCAGGGGACAATTTCACCTTTCTGTTCTTTTTATACTCTAGTGTATGTGTGTGGTTTGGGATAACTTGCACCATAGCAGATGTTTCTCATTTGGCAAAACACTTACGGTTGCCCTCATATTTCTGCAACAGGAGAAGGAGGAAGCTGTTCAAGGACGTTTTTCCAAATCATTGCATACAACCAATCACGTACACAAGATCATTTAAAACCGAGCAAATACACTAAATTACATGATCAGATTAATGCAATATAAATTTTCTGCAATTACAGTGACTAGACAGAAATTCCAGCAGCAAAATAAAATAAACAAGCTTCAAATTTAGACATTACATCATTACAATCCCTCTTAGCTGGATATCGAACTATACAAACCCACCTGAACATATGTACTGTACGAGAAATACTGTCTTTAAGATCATTTAATTTAACCAATGTGTTTCCAATTGAAATCAGGGCTGTGTAAAAAATATTGACAAAGCAATAATTTTCTTCCCGATACTGTACCAATATTCTAACACATTTTAGAATTATGTTTTAATCCAATTTTTACATAAATTTATTTATTTACGTTACTATTTAATTGTCAAACGTCTTTCTTCACTCGTGTAGTTGTCGCTAATACAAATTGCCATTGAATCAGAAGCAAGCAAGGTGGGGAAAAAATAAGGGCGACTTTGGCTTTGTATTTTAGTTATTTGCTTTAATTTTTTTTTTTTTTAATCATTGCAATGTATTGTATTATGTATTGTATTGCAATATTATGATATGTTGTATAGTGACTAATGTATCATATCGTAAGACCCTTGCCAATACACAGCCCTATTAGGGGAATACTAGTTTATACTAGACAACTTTGAATTAAAAACAATTATTAAAGTTGTCCTAAAACCAAAACAATACTCGCTCTTGTCCGAAGACAAATTTGATAAACCTCTTTGAGCCACTTTAAATCGATACTGTAGATTTTATGTAATGGACCTAACAAAATTGCTGATATTAAATAAAATAAACGTGTCATATAATTAGTTGATTATATATAGATTACTCCAATTCCTACCTTGATTCGACCTCTGCCCTCAGCTTTCTCAACCTCAGCAGCGACCACTTTTATTTCTTTTTTCACAGCTGGGTTTCTCATTGCATCTGCTTCTTCATGAGGCATTTTGTTCGAGTAAGAAAGTTTCTGTTTAGCAAGCAAGAGAGAAAAACATTTTTTCCACATGCAGACATGTTTTGCCATTGCATCTTGTTAATGACCGGGAGGGGAGCATGAAGAATATAGTCCTTACCAGGTATTTGAAGCTATGTTTCCATCCAGTAAGATGAGAGGCCATTTCATTTTGTTGCTGTTGAACCTTACACAGTCTACACTGGTAATGAGGAGGGACTGACCTGCTGGGGCTGCGATACTCCCACACATACTTTAGACCTTAACAAACATACAAACACACTCGGTACATGTACACTTTTACAATGTGCTTTTTTTTTTTTTTTACTAAAAGATAGATTACATACCAATGACTGGGTCTGTGACAGTTTTCAGACGTTTGTCCAGGCTGGGAATGGTATGCATGGATCCTTGCTTGAGGTACACTGATGGGAGTTGCATAAATTAGAACACCTTATATAGCCAGATTATCCTTGTTTAAGTAATCACTGGGCACCTAATTATTAATAGCGATCAGAGCACTCAAAATGAACTACATATAAAATCTCAGTCCAAAAACACTGCGCTGCTAACAACCACCAAGTAGAGATGTCCCAAATACACAGCAAGCATCACTACCGGGTATAATATTTGGCAGACTGTTTAAATTGGCGTTGGATCAGAGTTAACATTTCTCTGATCTGATCCAATAGCTTTTAAAGTGAACACAGTTCACAAACTGTCTTGGACAACATCCCTGATGTTTTGCAGAACTTGGTAAAAAGAGGCTTATGGAGAATTTGTATGTTAACAACAATTCTCTTAAGATTTCAACAATTCTCTTTCTGGATGTGCACAATGCCCATTCTGATGCCAAAGCATTTGAATGGGCACAGACTGAGTGGACCACAAGGAAGTTCCCTTCCAAATGGGTCCTGACAGACTCCGACAGTCAAAATGTCCACCGCAGTCAATCAGATTGCAGCTAAATGTGTTTGCATTTTTATGGTCCTCCAAAAACTCAGGATGACCAAAACTTGGAAGGTTTTTAAACTTTCCAGAGGATACAGCGTTTTTTTGCAGATGCACTACAGCATCACCAGGTGGTCACATCCTAAATTTAACTAGTAGGCCTTCCCATTTCTGCAAAACAGCACTGCACTTGGACTTGTCCAATCAATAACATCAGTTATCTGTTACTGAATGCTGCCATATAACATTCAGTACAGACATTTTTCCTGTTTGAACTACCTTTTGACTGCATCTTTCTGGACCACTACCTGCCAAGTTTGTCCAACTGATACAGCCCTTTATAGCGGACACGCCATGAGAAGGGGTACACCATCATATTATAAATGACCATGACTTACTGTGAATCTATAGACTCCAAAAAAATCAACATTCAGTCAGTTGTATAGGACATTATGTTTCCAACGCTTGTCAAGCTACAATCAGTCATCAGGGTGTCTGCAGGTATCAAGGTTACTTTAATTTCAAGTGTTTAAATGCCAATTTCAATCAAATTTAATCCCAAAATTGCAACCACATAAAAAAAATGAATATACTTGATCGATTTTTTAGCCAATCAAATTAGTTGAGTCTTTTCTGATGAGAAACAATGCCACAATACAATGCTATTACTATCATGTTTTACTTTGGCATAACATTTTAAGGCCAAATTTTGCAGTTGAAAAGCAAAAAAAAAAAAAAGCTTTTCAGCCTCTACTGGACCAGAGAATCTTTTTCTACAGGTTCTTGTTTCTTACATGCCTTTTAACTGCCTGTCATAAGCTAAGACTTTTTCCATTATCTCTTTTAAAATACCAGCTTTGGGATGTGTCCAGGCTATGATGTCATTGTGTTCAGGCTACGATGTCATGTTGTGTCCAGGCTATGATGTCATTGTGTTCAGGCTACGATGTCATTGTCATTGTTATCTCAAGCTACTGCCGTTACCTTTGGCGTCCTTGTACTTTTAATAAATTTATCAGAGCCAAAGAAATCTAAAGTTAAGCTTATGCCATATTCTTTACCTTTATTAATGAGCAAACTGTTGTTTGACAGTTCCAATAGTTTGATAGTTTTGATGGTTTAAAACAGGTTAGATTACACCTGGTTGATACTTTGTGCCTGACTTGTTTTGACGGCATCTTTATTTTATGTTGGCAAATACATACGTAATGTGACATGATTTTAATAATATGGTTAAAAAAAAAAAAAGTGTCAATTGTGGAAATTATCCATTCTAGCTAATGCAAATAATGTGGGTAAATACCACAAGGCCATTCAATACTTTGGCCTTGCATCTGTAAAGTACTAAATTAGGACAAAGTAAGAATTTGTGGACCTACAGACACCGCGCAAATACACTTTTATACTAATGTAAGACAACAATAAGAACTTTCAAATCCCATCATAATCACAGGGGCTGATTTGGTGTACTGTATTAAAACCCTTAAGACCTCAGACATGGCGCATAGCAATGACATCAGCAAGGCCAGAAAGTTCTGAAGGTCATAAAAAGAGAACTGGCCTCTGAGGGCAAGACTTACCTATATCCCCACCGTTGGCCTGCTGCTTTTTCTGTTATAGATGACAAGCAAAGCCGTTAGAGAGAAAGAGAAATAAAGAAGAGTTAGAGAGAGAAAATCATGCGAGTTTGGGAGTAACGCCCCAACACTCCTGTGCTCCAGCCTCCTCTTCGATGCGGTCCATTAGAAGAGGAGGCTCTTATAGAATAAAGGTTGTGGAGCCACAATTAAAATGTCTTGAGTTAGTCAAAGACTTGTACTAAAGGAACAAATCTGTCTTATCCCTCTACAACGTGAGGATTTTTAGGCAGACATGAAAATAACAGTCCATGACTAACAATTCAGAATAAGATATGAATAGGCAGTAAACTGCACATTGTTATTCTGTAATGCCATCTGATGACGATGACCAACATTGTTTTATTTGAAGTGGACTTCAATGTACGTGAAGGCCTTTAATTTTAACGCTCCTTACACACAGCCAAAATAATAATTTCCAATAGGGAATTGCTATCAAAGTTGGAGGTGTAAATACCTATAGGCACCCTGACTCTTTCAATGAAACTTCGTCCCACTTTCATTTTAATTAGTGATGGTGGAATGGTGGACCCTAGTGAGCAAGGCTCACAAAAAAACAAAAACAAATTGCTTACAGAAGAAAGCAAGTCTCAGTGCTTTCGGAACAAGTGTGTGCATATACACCAGCTCCTTTACGGTGCAGTTTAAATGTTGTGTCTAAAAATGCATGGAAAACTGTAGGAGCACCGCTTTCTCCTTCGTTCCAAAGTGCTCAGGCTCTTGAATTCTGGAGGCCTCTGTCGTTGCCAAGCTACCACCCGCTGTAGTCGCAGTTACAACAAGGAAATTTCAGTGATGGATTTCCAACATGGAAAAACCCGTGCTGTAACTCTGCTGCAAGATTTACGTACAACTAAACAAAAAATAACCAAGGAGCCGCTCCTTTATATTCTGCCAAGGTTAAAATGTAACGAAGTAGATCCGGTCACTGATTAGTTGGTTCTTGTCACATAAACAGCATTACACATACAGCATTCTAAACAAGAAGGTTGAGATTTTTTTATCTCACTGCAGCGTAGACGCCTCAGGAAACCAAAACTGAGTGCACCGCATGCACATTGCAACCACGACGCTCCCCATTTGTGCACTTGACGCGTGTCTACATTCGATATAAAAAAAGACGTGATGTGTGAACCACCCCTTACACATTCGTTTCACACTTGTGAATAACACTGTGCGAGGTTATTACACAATGCTTTTAGTGACCAGACTCACGGATTTGGCCCTGTATGCTCAGTTTGGCCTTTTACATAAGAATATTTCTTGAATGGCATGTAATAAGAACTCACATGCAAGTAAGTTCCTTTTTATCTTGGGCAGCTGATAAGAGCATTTTGGATGTGCTAGGAATTATTACTCTATATGGCCAATTAATAGAGTTGTTCCTGCTTCTATAATAAACAGAAGCTTTTTTTGAATAGATTTTCACTCGATTTTGGCGCATGGTAGCCATAAGGGGGCAAACGTTTTCCAACTGATATCAGGTGAAGATGCTTGGCTTTGCAGCAATCATTCCAAAAATGTACAGAGGAATTGAGGTCAGGATTCTGTGCAGACCTCCTTAGTTCTTCAGCTTTGGCAAAACATGTCTTCATGGGGCCGACTGCACAAGGGCATCATCATGCTGGAACGGGTTTAAGCTCTTTGGGTTACTGCAAAATGACATATACAGCAGAGTGCTTCCCACTTGGAACACATGGCTGCGAAAGTCAGGTTCTTGAGGCACGGGATCATCGTAAAGGCACAAATGAAAAGTGTGATACTAAAAGTCATCAGACAGTTTTACATGTTACATGACAAAAATCCAAAATAAGAAATTGAGTTGCGCTGGACCGGCCTCAGCCTGTTTACACTGATCTGACCCGATACATTCAATGAAAAATTTTATATTATATAATTTCATAACAACTAACACAAAACATATTAAGTGTATTGTCAAGTCGAAAGAGAGAAGAGCCCTTGTTACAACCTGACCAATCATAGCATTGATTCATTCATTTTTTTTTAATAGTGGCTTAATTTTTTTTTATTTGTTTACAGACAAAACAGACTTCAAGTGAACACGAACATCAAAATACACAGTTGCGCCAAGATCATATATCATGAATGTATCAATGACCCAATTTGGATTTTTTACTCGGATGTGGCACAGATGGGATGTGACCTACGACCATGTAGGCATAGAAAAAAAAAGCACATTGATTCAGATATTTTCTGATCGATTTCCGACCGAAATAAATCTGATACGTGCATCAGCGGCTGGCATGTAAACAGACAGATCACATTTTCACCTGTCAGTGCGAGTCGAACGTCATTAAATAAGCGACGGTGGCGCATGACGTCAACTCAGGTGAACAGCAAATATATATATATATATAATATATATATATATATATATATATATACTGTATTATATATATATATATATATATATATATATATATATATATATATATATATATATATAAAACTAGCAACTGTGTATTTTTGATATTTTATTAAGTGTGTTAGTTTTGTCTGGAAAAAAAAAAAACTTTAAGAAAAACAAAAGATATTTATAACCTAGCGATCGATGCGCCCGTGCTCCTAACTTTTCTTCTTCTTCGTCCTAAAGAGATTATTGTTTTGTAGAACCGATTATCGAAAGCCATTTTCCCTTCCTTTTCCCCCCCCCCCCTTTTCCGGTCAGTACGTCTACATTCGGTTATTTTAAAAAAAGATTTTAAAAGATGATGTAAGCAGATCATGAAAAAAAAAAAAAAATCCGAAATAGTTACAAAATCCGGAATTGGTTATCAGTTTCTGCAGTGTAAACGCATCTTAAATCGGTTTGGATTACGGCGTTATGTAACATGCGTCAGCCGGTAGAGGGCGCTCGCTGCAATTCTGCACCATGTGAATAAATAATAAACTGCATGTAAACATATTTGGTTAAAAAAAAAAAAAAAAAAAAAAAAAAAGCATCACTTGTTTTAAGAATATTTTTTTTTAAATACAAATTTATTAGTTTATAATCTTGCATTTTTTCCCCCACAGAGTAGATTAGCGTTTTGTTTGTATCCTCTGCTATTGTGTAGCTTTAACTAAACTCACCTTTCCGGCGGTTTTTCTTCTTTAGCTGTCCCCTCGAGCTGAACCGTCCCATTATGTCAGCAATCTTTAAAAAAAAGAAACGCTAAAATTAACTATTAATTATTTTAATATTTATTTATATATAGTAGTAATAAACGTTGGCATCTTATTCGGTTATAAAAAAAACGTGTTAGCGGACTAGCAGGCAACTGCGAGGTTGTTGTGTGTTGTGTGTATATATAATATATATATATATATTTTTTTTTTTCTTTCTCCTTCACAATTTTAGAAAAAAAAAATGTCAGTAAATTATATAAGAATTATAAATATAAACGTTGTTTGTAAACAGTTTTAAAAGATTTTTTTCTACGTTATAAAACTATAAAAAAAGTAGCCCTCCTAACATTAGCCGTGATGATATGGTTTAAGCAATTATTGCGCGCTGACAAAAATATTTTTGTTTACCACATCGAGTTTAAGTTAATAAAAAGACTAAAAAAATAAACAAACTATTTCGCAATAATGTGTTGCATTTACCGCAGTTTTCCTCTTCAACAAAGCGCAAAAAAAAAAAAAAGAAAGCACCGATAAAAAGTGTGTTTGTGTGCTGCGGGAAAAAACCAAGCCGAGTGACTGCTGAAGGACGGAAAACGCGCTTTTCAAAAATAAAAGACACACGAATTCGAATGTCTTTTGCGCCCTAAAAAATGTGTTTGTTAATAATTGTTATTATTATTCATTCATTCAATAATTCATGGGGGAAGTGGTGGCTTATGGTTAAGATGTTCCCAGCTCCACCAAGAGCCGGCCCCGAGCAAAGTCGCTGTGGGTAATGCGTCCGTCTGCCAAATGCTGTAAATGTAATTTTATTTATTTATATATTGAAATTTATTATCATTTTTATTCTAATTCATTTATAATTTTAAGTTTTTATTATATATTCGTTATTATAATTTATTTATTATTCTAATTCATTCATTCATAATTCATTTATTATATATTCATTATTAGTATAAATTTATTATTATTATTCTAATTCGTTCATTCATAATTCATTTATTATATATATTCAGTATTATTATATAATTTAATCATTGCTATTATTATAACTCATTTATAATTTATTTATTATATTTTCTTATTATAATTAATATTGTTATTATTCTAATTTATTCATAATTCATTCATTATATAATTCACTATTATTATACTTAATTATTGTTATTATTCAATTCATTTATAATTTATTTATTATATATTTATTATTATAATTAATATTGTTATTATTCTAATTTATTCACAATTCATTCATTCAATAATTCATTTATATATTATTCACTATTATTTATAATTAATTATTGTTATTATTCTATCATTTATCTTCTATACCCGCTTATTCCCTAATTCAGGGTCACAGGGATCTGCTGGAGTCTATCGCAGAAGGCCGTCTCTGTAAGGGTAAAAAAGGCAGGAAAGTGAACACCCTGATACACTTACTAAGATGGGATATGCGAAGAAAGAATTTCACTGTGCTGTAAAGTATACGTGACAAAATTAACTATACACCTGTGATCCAGTTGTGGGTTTTTTTGTGGTTTTTTTTATTATAAGGAGATCCAAGGCTCAATTGGGGGACGTGGTAGC
Organism: Bagarius yarrelli; assembly: GCA_005784505.1. Lineage (NCBI taxonomy): Eukaryota > Metazoa > Chordata > Actinopteri > Siluriformes > Sisoridae > Bagarius > Bagarius yarrelli. The sequence goes on from VCAZ01000005.1 coordinate 9,987,015, forward strand.
GCAGTGGTTAAGGTGGTGGACTGCGAATAGGAAGATCGGGGTTTGATTCCTAGTACCGATACCAAAGCTAAAACTGATAGTGCTGGGCCCCTGAGCAAAGGCCCTAACCCCTAATTGCTCAGTAGTTGGATAAATAGATATGTGTAAATCACTCTGGATAAGAGCGTCTGCCAAATTAAATGTAAAATAAAAAAAAAAATCGAAAATCGTAAAATCTGCAAAAATAGATTTACGAAATAAAAAAAAAAAAACCGCTGTAAAAATTAACAATATAATAGAAATATTTAAATAAGGACCATATCAGTAAATATTAAGGTAAACCAATGACAAGCATGTAATCTGAAACAAAAAGTAAGTAAAATGAACTGTATAATAATTATTTATCTATTAAATTAAATAATTTATTTTTAAATTATATTATTTGTTAGTGTTATAGTGCATAAATATACATGATAAGATAAGAGCATATATAAAAATGCAACTTAATGTAAAACAGTATTATTAAATGTCAAAATAAATTTTAAAAAAGCATTTATTAACCTTATTTAATGTTACAAATGGAAAGTTAGCACAAAGTTTTTTTTAATTTTATTTTTTATTTGAAATAAATTCCAAGTGTTTAAATACGCTCAGGTTTACATATCTACACAAAAAAGCAGCAAAATGACAGAAATGTATTTTAAACATTTTTGCATCTATTTAAAAACTCAACAATTATCTGATTAAAATACAGTGAAAACTCAAAATACGAAATAATGTAAACGCAGATCAGAGTTTTGCATCAAAAACACTTAAAAGACATGTAAATAAAGTTAAATATAAAATAATTTAGTGCAGAGAGTTTGCTAAAGTTTAGTTTAGTTTAATTTAGTTAAGTTTACTGACCTGCGCCCACCGACGATAACTGTATTTTATTTTTTATTCGCAGTCAATGCAGTTGTCATTCTTTTTCTTCGATGTTTTTGGGCGGTTTACAAACCAGTTTTTGATGCATATACCGCCACCTACTGGGATGTAAGTGTAGCGCACTGCCTTAGATGGGAACAAAACAAAAAAAAGAGTAAATCCTGTATCCTTTAGATATTTTAACACTATATTGAACACAGTTGTATCTTTATTATTAATAGATTTTTTTAAGTAAAAGTTTTAGTCATAATGGTCTAAAAGCCTCTGTTAATTGTTTTCCCATAATATTTGCATTTTGGTTGAACTAATTTAATTTGCTCACATCTAACACAACATCGAGATTTAGGCTTTTTAATAATATAAAGTGTCTGATTAAGTGCAGAGTGTCCGGGTTATTAGACTGTCTTATCTTCTTCTTCTTCTTCTTCTTCTTCTTCAATATAACTCGTCCTCTGACATCCAAACAACTTTGAAAATTATTTAGTTGATGTCTCATTATCATTAAACGTTATTTTCTTTTCCACAATCTGTTTACAGCTCCTTTATTTAGCCCTTTCACTTTCACCTTATTTATTGTAACTGGAAATTCTATCACACATTTATTTATGTATTTATTTTAGTAGTTCAGTCTTTATTTTAATCAGGCATGTAGCAGGCTTACCTAGACTGCTTTCAGAAGAAAAAACGTTTTTGAGCCTGTAATTTTTTTTCTATTTTTTTTTTTTTGTATTTCTGTTACAGTTGCATTATTTATTATTATTAGTATTATTATATTATATTATTGAGAAAAAACATACATTTACATTTTTAGTATTTTGTAAATAATAGGTTGCTTGCACTTTATCCCTTTTTCATATTACAATACATTCTTTCGTAATTATGTTTTATAAATATATATACTTATTTATTAAACTTTATAAAATTGATTTATATACCTGTTTTCTTGCTTTTATAATTAAATTGAATTTAATTCAATGCATTTACTATTAGTAAACTTTGCACAGTTGTAAAGCTATAATTTTGCAGATATTCCTATGTATTTTGACATACTTGAATAGAAATCATTTATATATATTAAAGTGCCAGAACAAAAGTTAGACTGCTTTTTTAAACCTATTTCTAATTCTGCCCAGGCAAATGTTCAGGCAGCAGGATGCGTAAAGGACCTCAAATGTAGTAGATCGACTACAGAGTATAGTGATTATTGAAATTACCCTTTAAAAAATCTTCTTGCTTTGATCTTAAATCTAATAAATCATGTAAGTATGTTTTTATTTATTAGCTGTTCAGAATTAAAGAAAGAAATGGTACGTGCCGTAGTTTGGATTAATTTGACCAGGACCCGCATGTCACTAGTGCGTAGCATCACCAGTGAAAATCCATCTGTTGTTATAGAATAAACCGGATTAGAAATAAAACTGAATTTATGGTATATAACGACTATAGAATAAAATATATATCTCTTTATTTATCTGAAAGATTTTTATGTGTGGTTGTTTTGCTCTGGGTTGCTTACGGAGGGTTGCCATATTGTGCATAAATCTCCATAACTTGGGACAGACCTACTGTCTGTTATACATTTTTATTGTCAACAGCTCTGACGTCAGATGGGGACATTTCAGCAAAGATATACACACACATCCACAATGTCTTCTGGTCCACTTTCTTATTTATTATTATTATTATTTATATGCTCCTCTGTCATTTTATGTCTATTCATCTAACCGTCTGTCTTTCTCCTCACTTCTTTCCTTTTTTTGTCTCTCTGTCTTACTTTCCCTTTTTTTCCGTTTTATTCTCATCTCTCTCTCTCTCTTTCTCTCTCTCTCTCTCTCTCTTCTCTCTCGCTTCTCTCTTTTTCTCCTTCCGCCCTCTCTCTCAATCTCTTTTCTCTCTCTCTGGGCTCTCTCTCTTTCTCTCTCATCGTTCTCTCTTCTCTCTCTCTGGATCTCTCTCTACTCTCTGGCTGTCTCTCTGCCTTTTCTTTTTTGTTCTGTTTCTCTCTTCTGCCTTAGACTTCTTATTTTTCTGTCGTCTCTCTCTCTTTCTCTCTGCCTCTCTGTCTTTTCCTCTCTTCTTTCATCTGCCTTAAAATTTTTTTCTGTCTGTCTCTCTCTTCTCCTCTAAATGTCTCTATTTTCTCCTTTCTCTCTATCGGGTCTCTCACTTCTCTCTCTCTGGCTCTCTCTTTTTCCTATCTGTTAAACCTTCTATTTTCTGTTGTCCTCTCTTACTCTCTATCTGTTCATCTCTCATTAGCCTTAAACTTTTTATTTTCGTCTTCTCTCTCTCTATTCCATCTCTCGTTCCTTCGTCTTCATATTCTTTTGTACGTCTTTTTCTGCTTTCCATTCTCATCTGGCGGTCGTGTCCGTCATTTTTTTTTCCTATCTATAATTTCTCTCTCTTTTCTCTCTTCTTCTCTCTCATTTTCTCTCGGCTATTATCTCTTTTTTTCCCTTTTTTTTTTCCCCTTTTTCCTGTGTTCTTTGTCTTTTCCTTTTTTTTGTTTTAGATTCGGAGTTCCTCTGTATCTTTCCTATGAATCTGTCTCTCTCTCTTTTGGCTTAAACTATTTTTCTGTGTTCCTATTCTCTCTGTCTCTCGCTCTCTTTGTTCAGTCTTCCTTCTCTCTGGCCTTCTTTTTGTTTTTTGCTTTTCATCTTCCTACAGCCGTCTTTCTTTTTTTTTCCTCGGCCTCCTTTCTTCGTTTACTTTTCTTAGAATTATGTTTTCTCTCTTCTCTGTCTCTTTCTCTCTCCTCGGCTCTCTCTCTCTCTCTCCTCTCTCTCTCGGGCTCTCTCTGTCTTTTCCTCTCTGTTCTTTGTCTGCCTAGACTCTTATTTTCTGTCTGTCTCTTTCTTTTTTTTGCCTCTTTCTGTCTTTCCTCCTTCTTTCATCTGCCTAAACCTTTTTTTCTGTCTGTTCTCTCTCTCCTCTCTCTCTCTCTCTTTGTTCTCTCTTCTTCGTCTTCTGCCTCTTCGTCGTCGTTTTTCTTTGCTTTCCTCTTCTACAGCTGTCTTTGGCCCTTCTCATTCTTTTTCCTATCTAAATTATCTCGTTCTCTTTCTCTCTCTCTTTCTGTCTCTCTCTCTCTCTCTCTCTCTCTCTCTCTCTTCTCTCTATGTCTATCTTTATTCTATATCGCCTCGTCTTCCTTTTATTCTTTTCTAAAGCTGCTGTATGTCTTTCTGTCCATTTCTTTTTGTTTTTATGTTTGTCTGCTTTTAGTCTTCTATAATTGTCTGTCCTCTTCTCTTTCTGTCTGTCATTCAATCCCAACTGCATAAATTGAGGCCGACAGAGGGAGGGTCATGGAGGAAGAGTCTCTAATGTTTACATTAATAATCTTCATCGTAATAGGGGTTTAAAGTGTTGTGTCTTCTGCTCGAACAGGAAAATGTCGAAGAAGAAGAAAAGGCAGGACGATTTCCATAAAGTGAAACTAAAAGTGGGCAAGAAAAAGCCCAAAGCGGAAAACTCGACCAACGTCAACTTTAAATCGAGGAGCATTCATTTACCGGCATCAGCTGAAGAAAGAGGATGGAGGACCGACTACACACCGCCAGCTCGGCATTAAGGTGCACATCCGCCGTCTCGTCTGAGTTAGCTATATCTGATCTATCTATCTATCTATCTATCTTCTGTTTGCTGTCTATCTATCTGACTGTCTATCTACGCTGTTGTTGTGTCTAGCTTTCTTTCTGTCTTGTCTATCTTCTTGTACTGTCTGTCATCTATCTATATTTTCTTTCTTGCTGTCTATCTATCTTTCTTTCTTGCTGTCTATCTATCTATCTTTCTTGCTGTCTATCTATCTTACTTTCTGACTGTCTATCTAACTATCTTTCTATCTGTTTATCTTTCTGCTGACTATCTTCTACTTCTGACTGTCTATCTAACTATCTTTCTATCTGTTTATCTTTCTGGCTGTCTATCTTAGTGGCTGTCTGTCTATCCATTTACTTTCTATCTATCTATCTATCTATCTATCTATCTATTATTCTCTATCTTTGTCTGTCTATCTATCTTTTTGTCGTTATCATCTGTTTGTCTGTCTTGATCTCTATCTATCTTTTTGGCATGTCTATCTTTCTGGCTGTCTATTTGTCTGCTATCTATTTTTTCTTCTTCTCTGTCTGTCTGTCTGTCTATCTATCTATCTTTCTGGCTGTCTATTTGTCTATCTTTCTGGCTATCTGGCTATCTATTTTACTTTTTTGCTGTCTACCTTTCTTTCTTGTTTGTCTGTCTGTCTGTCTATCTGTCTGTCTGTCTGTTTATTTATCTATCTTTCTTTCTTTCTTTCTTTCTTTCTTTCTTTCTGGCTGTCTGTCATCTATGTGTCAGTCTGTCTAAATATTAATAAATAAGAAATTGAACAGTAAAAAACATAAATAGTATCTCATCTTTTTGTCCCTGTGTGTGTGTGTGTGTGTGTGTGTGTTGTGTGTGTGTGTGTGTGTGTGTGTGTGTGTGTATGTATGTATGTGTGGTGTGTGTTTATACTCACAGGATTTGCTGTCCCAGCTACACCACTACAGCAGCAGCGTGAAGCAGGGAGCTCTGGTGGGCCTTCGGGAGCTGCTCTCCGCTCACCCGTCCCTGCTCGAACAGCACGCCTCTGTCGTGCTCGCCGAAGTTGCGGCGCTGTTCACCGATAAAGACGGCACAGTGCGGGCAGCCGGTTCACGTCTCTTGCGCTTGGTGGCACAGTGCATGCCCGCCGAGCGCGTGGCGCCATTTTTCCCTTTGCTCGGCGCTCACCTTTCCTGCGCCATGACTCACGTCTCCCCCGGCATCCAGGAGGACGCGCTGCGGGTGCTCGACGTGCTGCTCGAGCACTATCCCGCTTTGCTAGCACAGAGACACGCCGTGCTGCTGTCAAACTTCCTCGAGCTCATCTCGCAGAGGCGCATGAGCGGCGCCGTGGACAGGGGTAGAGTCGGCGGAGAGCGGGCGGAGAAAGGAAGCTACTCGCTTTCTATCAGCACAAGCCGATCTGTTACAGCGCAGCAATGGAGACTTACTGTCCTGCTTAGGTACTGAAATCAGAGCCCGGTTTGTTAAATCCGTCTTATATCGAACACTTAAATAGAGATTTATAAGACGGAAATTTGGCCATCGTCTGTTAGGTAAGTGTGTATTAATTATTAATTCTGTGGGTTTTTTTTTTTTTTTTTAGGTTGGGCCGCTTTCTCCAGGCAGTAGTAGAGGAGAGGCCCACAGAAGATGGAGTAGTGTGTGGAAGTACTTTTGGGATGTGGAGTGGAGAAAAAGGTCTGGTCACCCCAATAGAGATCAATTGGGAGGAGCAGATCTTTAGTAAAACAAGCATTCAGGTGTTCGAGAATTCCGGTGCAAAGCCTACGCCACGCTCCACCTATCGGTTAAGGTAAAAATTAGTTTTCTGAATTTGATTATTTAGGAAATTTATTCATTCATTTTCTATACCCGCTTATTCCCTAATTCGGGGTCACGGGGATCTCTGCAAGTGCGAAGGGCAGGAGGGGTTTTTCTGGATTTTTAAATTCTTCAATTAAAAATTCTTGCAAAATTAGTATATTATTTGCTAAAGTAATAAATAAATAATGATAAATAATCTTTTGGTTTCAGAATTTTTTATGTCTTTATGCATCTTTAGGTTTTATGTAAAAAAATTTTTTTTATTTCACAGTTATGTGTATATGATTAAATACAAAGTGCAAATTAAATCACATTAGATTTGAAATGTTTATATATGTCTGTAGATATGTGGTCAGTTTATTATGTATAATTGTAAATAGTCCAGTTGTGGTTCAGTGTCTGTTGTTGATCTCACCATGTCCTAGGCCGGATTTGGAGCCTGGATCTGGAGTAAATGAGGACCTGTGTTCAGCCGAGACAGTGCAGGGATTTGCAGGCACGCTGGTGCCCCTCCTACTGGAGGTGTGGGTGGAGGCTGTGGGTGGAGGACGAGCTCAGACAGACAGCGGACACCTGCTTTCAGAGGAAGCCATGGCGCTCATGTTCCAGATCCTTACCATTCTACAGCTTCTGAGACGCCTGGCACCACAAAAAGACCAACAGGACTTGCTGGTGCATACACACACACAAAATGCTTTAAATAACAACTGAAACAAAATAATGTTAATCATAATTGAACACCTGACTGAATGTTGGTCTCTTGTGTAGGATTCCTGGTTTCGGAATTCTTACCTGAGTGACTTTAAGCAGCACTTTATGAAGAATTTCCCTTACGGACAGCTAGAAGTGCCCAGACACAAGAAGAAAATGGATGGAAAGAGGTGTGTGTGTCAGCGTCTGTCTGTGGGTGGGTGTATGAATGTGTCCGGGTCTGTGTGCTTGGGTCTGTGTGCGTGTCTGTGTCCGGGTCTGTGTGGGTGTCTGTGTTCTGGCCTGTGCGTGTCTGTGTCCGGGCCTGTGGGTGTGTTAGATTTAGTGTGTGTTCTAAGATGAAAACAATCACACACTGAGTAGTTGGTAGTTTCACATGACGTGTTTTACATTTTGTTTGTTTAGTGGAAATAAAGTGAAACTCGTCTCTCCATAGGAACCGGCTGCAAATGATGGGTGGCATTAATGCTACAGGAACCGTCGAACCTCTGGCTCTTAATGTCATGCTGTGTCAGGTAATGGTGACACTCAGCCTGAGGGGGCGGGACCACATCGCTGCTGAAGATGCTGACTGGCTCGGGCCAATCAGAGTCTTTGTTACAGACACGCTGTCCAGTGGGGGAAAGCTGAGCTCTAAACACCTCGCAGCTCTTTTGGAAGTGGTTTGGAGGATGATTGTTACCCAGAGAAGCCGTGGTGAGCCTTTCTGCCCGCTGTAACCTTTCACAACAATCAAAACTGACAGACATGTACACATATAATACATGACTTATTTTTATGCCATGTATTGTAACCTTTTTAGATCTAAGGTGTTTAATGTAGTGTGTCTCTTTGATTGTGTGTGTGTGTGTGTGTGTGTGTGTGTGTGTGTGTGACTTCAGCTGTGACGGAGGAGCTCCTACAAGCTGTGTATGTTCAGTATCAGCAGAAGAACTTGGTACTGTCTGTGCGCACCCTGTTGCTACGCTTCTTCAGTCAACTCTACATCCAGGAGCACCAGAACCAGCCACACATCGCCAGGTAAACACACACACACACACACACACACACACACGCTCAATAGATGCCGCAAATCTCATAGATGCCGCAGGTGTTTGTAGCTCATTGACATACTAAAGTAAAAAGTAAACTAGAGAATGTAAGACGAAATAATAATAAATAAATATTAACATATTTAACAACTTAATATACTTGTCCTAGTTTAATTGCATCTATTATATTAATTATTATTAAAATATACTATATATTTAGACAAACCTGATCTTTTAACGCAGTGGGGGGGCAAACTATAGTGTATGTATATCTCTTCTCTTCTCCTTTGGCTGTTCCCTTTTAGGGGTGCCCCACAGGGAATCATCTGTTCCACCTACCCTATTCTCTACATCCTCATCACTCACACCCAAAACTTAATGTCCTCGTTTATCGTATCCATATACCTCCTCTTCGGTCGTCCTCTTTGCCTTCTGCCTGGTAGCTTCATTTCAACATCCCCTACCAATCTATTCACTCTCTCTCCTCTGTACCTGTCCAAACCACCTCAATCTGCCTTCCCTGACTTTTCCCCAAAACTCCAACATGAACCGTCCCCTGAGAACTCGTTTCAGTCTTGTCCAACCTCTTCACTCCCAAAGAAAACCTCAACATCTTCAGCTCTGTATAAGTGTATGTTATATATAATATATATATATATATATATATATACTATAATAATATAATATATATATATATAATATATATATATATATATATTATCCCATATGTAACATCCCATATTATTTCACCATTTTACTGCAGGACCCGCCTTTCTCGGTTCCACTAGATGGTGCACTCCAAACACTGCCGACTAGTTTTAACATCTCTACACGTAGAAGTTCTTTTTTTAGGTTTGCTATTTCATTTAACATTAATGTAACGATAAACAGACAAAAGAAAAGAATAGTTGAGAACGCGTGCAGTGTTTTTAATAATAAACTGCGAAATATCAATGACTGAATGTCTTTTTTTCCCAAGGAAACCGTTGCTTTTTTTAAAACTTTTATTTAAATTAAATATTAATCAATTATTGTAATTACATTTTATATTAATATTGTACATTAAATTAGTTCATTCTTGCATCTGCTACTGGTCAGGCTGTCTGAAATTCCGTGTTGGACCAGTGATTTGAAGATCATGGGTTCAAATCCCAGCACTACCAAGTTACCACTGCTGGGCCCCGGAGCAAGGCCCTTAACCCTTAACTGCTTGAATGGATTTTAAAAAATCTGAAAAATGCAGGCCCGACACCACCAGGGGGCAAAAGGGGGCATTGCACCCTAAGATCTGATTTGTGCCCCCTACTATTTTTTTTTGTTTTCTTGTCAGGGTTTAAAAAAGAAAAATAACAAATCTTTAGATTTGGTTTTCCCCATTAAGTATAAATAATTAATAGCATTAAAATTGTAATTTTATTTAAATCATACACAGTACAGCATATAGTGAAATGTTTTTCTTCGCATATCCAAGCTTAGATAGTTGTGGTCAGAGCTCAGGGTCAGTTATGATACAGCGCCCCTGGAGCAGAAAGGGTTAAGGATCCTGTTTAAGGACCCAATTTTGGCAGACCGGCAGCGGTGGAGATTGAACCCAGGTCTTCCGATCAACCACTCGGCTTTTTACCTAGCTGAGTCATATTCTGATTGGTTAAATCGTACAGAACTTCCTGGAGACGTGCGCCTTGTTTAACAGTCCACCTGGAAACAAGATCAAAATCGAATAAAGTCTGGATTCTTAAAAGTATGCAAAGTTTACAGTATAAACTGTTTAAAAGCTGTTGGAAAGTTTAGCTTGAGGCGCTTAGTGATGCCTCTAAACGCGACGCGTGGGACAAAACGAAACGTTATTGGTTGCTTTACCTGTCAGTTATACAACGTTTTAGCTATTCAAAGCGGCCAAAGTTCCCAGACCTTCTGCTGTCAGTCTGAAGGTCTGGCTACCCAAGACTAGGGGAGTTGTGTAATTCTTATGTAAAAATGCAGTAAGTTTCATTATAGTATTATATCTTTCAGAAATTATTATATTTTCAATTAAATTTTATAAAAGTTAAAATTGTATTAGTTGTCTGGTTAGCTGTGGATGTGCATATTTGGTGTTTTAGGAAGTGCTGCATTCAAAAAGAACCTCTCAAAGCAAAGATGGTAATATTTTGGTTTAATGTTAAGCCCCCTTAAGAATACCTGCCCCTTTAGTCATTGCCTTCTTGCAGCCGGATAAATGTACGTCGCCAAATACTGTCAATAAAATCGTACAGAATTTTGCATAGCCTTACAAAAAAAGTGGCGAGATGCTGGAACTACAGGTACCAGCTGGCATGTGCATGGTGCTCAAGTTGTTTTGAAGTTTTTAAAGGGGTCCTGTTCATTATATCTTTCTGTACATGATCATTCTTACCCTTCCTTTTACCCCAGGAGCAGGATTTTGACCCGGTGGTTGGCGTCTTTGCCGCTGCAGTTGGTGCAGTTGGGTGGCCGAAATCCTCAGCTGTCTGCACAGATCCTGCAGACGCTACAGTCGGCTGCAGCATGGGGCAACAAAGACCTGCTGCACAGTCTGCAGACGTATGCAAGGAGCCTTTATGGTAAGTGCACACACACACACACACACACACACACATGTTCTAAGGCCGGTATTTCCAATTAAACAAACAGATAGTGACCGTTTTAATAGGAACACCTGGACATCTGCATATTCATTTACATACATGCTCATTTATGCAATTAACTATTCAACCAATCATGTTGCAGCAGTGCAGTGCATGTAATAATGCATGTGCAGGTCAAAAGCTTCAAGAACTGCTGTTTCACAAACTGTAACTTTGATCGTATGCGTTGCACATCTGTCACATGATGCATGGTTGAGCAGGTGGGGTAGTTCTAATATTGTGTCCAGTAAGGATGTGCATCTGAATTCTCATACTTCCATACTATATAGTAGGCAAAACTGTCTATGCAAGACGAGTAGTATGTCCGAATCCTTAGTATGCAAATTATAGTATGCCGATTTGTTCCCGGATGATCTAGTACTCCCGCCATATGATGGACACTTTACTATCCCATGAGTTCGCAAGAGAGACGACTGGGCATATGCGAAAGTGGCGGAAATCGGTGACGCAGCACTTTAAATGCTTTAAACGGTATTTAACATTAAATTCTCGCTGCTGTGATGTCGTATGTCACGTATCGATATCAAAATGGCGGCTGTAGGACGTCCGAATTTCTTCATACTACCTGGAACCATACTTTATAGAATATATTTTAACAGTCAAGAATTACGTATTTGCTTAAATTCATAAGACTTAATAATAATTTTCCGACGATATTTGGAATAAAGTTTTATGGAATTTTGTCTGGAGTGGTCCTGTAAACTAACATAGACACACACACACACACACACATACAGAGCACAACTACAGAACAAAAACTGTATTGTTAATAGTAAATAATCAAAGCCATACGCTATCATCTCTTTAGCACAAGAGTGCAAGTAAGGTGTGTGTGTGTGTGTGTGTGTTGTGTGTGTGTGGGGTGTGTTGTGTGTGAGAGAGAGAGAGAGCAAGAGAGATAGTTTCATATTTCCAGAACACAGCACTGCTATTGTATATGGTGGCTCCGGTGACATCAGCAAAGTGCGTCAGCAGCTAATAATGTCAGTCTCTCTGTGATCACTTACAGGGGAAAAACACACTCTACACATTTTACACACACAGACACACACACACACACCTACTACAGTTCAAGTAGTGTGTCAGGCAGCGGAGTTTTTTCTCTTTTTTGTGTACTAATATGATTATTTGAACTGATAGCACTGAAATCAGTGTGTGTGTGTGTATGTGTGTGTGTGTAGATCCTCAGGAGGGCTGTGTTGTGTTGTTGCCCTTGGAACAGCAACAGCGGTTGATTCAGATCCTGTTCTACCTGCCAGAATTTCCTGCTGATGTTCTGGCCTGCTTAAGCCAAGTGTGTAACACTGGCAGGGTTTCTGCAAGTCTTGCTGCCACACTTATCCGCACCATACACTTCAGGTACCATACACACACACACACACCAGCATACACATACTGTTCTTAAGCAGAAGCCCTTTGGTTCCCTCAATGCTGTACCGATCCTAAAAAGATCAGATTTTAGCTTCCAGTCATTTTTGTTGCCTGGAGAGAGAAAGAAACAGAGTTGACGTTATGTGCCATCATTACTTATTCAATGACGGTCGACTCGCATTGACGGGTGAAAATCCGATCTATCTGCTTACACTGCACATCTTAATGTACGTCTCTGATTCATATCCGATTTATTACCACATACAAATGAATGAGGACTGAATCTGAACTGAAAATATTGGGCAATCCATGTGTTTTTTCCTGCTTACGCGGTCCTCCGTCGTATCCTGTCTGCGCCACATTGAAGGACAAAAACAGAATGGGTCAACTTGCGATACATGCAGTGCAAATTAAAAAGCAAATTTGAGTATTGGTTTTTCTCTTTTATTTTAGATAATATCACAATTTCTCAGTATACACAGACAAAGCTGGCCTGCGTTGGCTAATAGCTGAGTGCTAAAGTGCTAATTATCATGGAGCTTACTTTAGTCATGTATTGGGTAATTTATTTAGAGCAAGACCATTTCATTTATTTTAGCACTTTTTTTATAAAATGTTATTTTGTTTTTCTTTATGCAACATTTGCATTAGTAAAACTCTGAGAAAGACTTTTGTAATACTTTTTGTGCATCTGTAATACTATTAATTTTAGTTCTGCTCACTAATTTCCTAAAAGTAACTGGTAGACTCTCTCTCTCTCTCTCTCTCTACTCTTCTTCTCTCTCTTCTCTCGTGTCTCTCTCTCTCTCTCTCTATGATAATATATATATATTTTTTATATATTTATATATATATATATATATATAATATATATATATATAATCTCTGTATGTATTAGTGTGTCGTATATATGTGTGTGTGTGTGTGGTATATATATATATATAATATATATATATATATGTAATTATAATTATATATATATATATGTATGTATATGTCTATGTTTATGTATAGTATATGTATATATGTGTATATATATATGATATATGTATATATATATATGTATATGTATATGTATATATAATATATATATATATGTATATGTATATGTGTATATATATACTATATATATATATATATATATATATATATATGTATAGTATATGTGTATATATATATATATAATATGTAATTATATATTAATGTTGTGGTGTGGTGTATGTAATATATATATCTATATATATATATATATATATATATATATATATATAATTGTGTGTGTGTGTGTGTGTGTGTATATATATAGGAAAAATTTGGGGGCAGGTGGTACTGCTGAACGAAAGGTTATGTGTGTTCAATTGCCAGGGCCACCAAGCTGACACTTGGCAAGGTCCTTACCTTAATCCAGTTGTATAAGTGAGATACAGTACACGCCGCTCTGGTCTGTTAAAATGCTGGTAATGTTTTATATCTTATATCTTATGTTATATTATATTATAGCTAAATCATACACTTTGGAGTATTTTCACATTTACCCCAACATTCTACAATTTTATGTGATTATGCAAAAATTTATATAAAATAGAAACATTAAATACTGAACTTTAACATACAAAAATTGTTTATTGTAAAAAAAAACACCATTGGACAAAAAATAAGAACAATAAAGACAGATTTAATAATAGAATAAGACAGAAATAACAATAATGCTCCAGATCAAGTTCATTTTGGAATTGGTTATCATTTCTTCTATAATCAAAATATTATGTAAAGGATACAACACTGTGGAACCTCCTCTAATAGAAACAATAATAATTACAGGAAGTTAATGCACAGCTGGACATAAAAAAAAAATTACTATAAAAGTGGATTATTTCTCCTTCCGAAGTGATTCGTTCCTTCTTTATTACAGCATTTTGCTATAATGTGACATGAAAGACTGAATCATCTTGATTTTTATGATATTTTTCAAAATAAAATAAAAAATATGATCTGAATCATTTTAATCACGAGGATTTTTGTTCCTCATGTTATAGTAACTCTAAAGTCATTCCGTCACCAGCATCTGTTCTTTTCTAAAGTCAACAGACAAAAAAAGTCTGTTTATGGCGGCTAAAGCGGTCGAGGAGTTCATGTTTGTTTTATTACAGTCTGATTGGCTATTGGATTGATATAAAGGTTAATAAAGGCTGCATTTTTACACAATACACGTCAGAATAGTTCAATGTAGACATACTGACCAGAAAAGGAAGTAAAAAGGGCGCCAGAATCAGTGGATGCAGTGAACAAAGACAAAAATGATATTCAGTATTTTGCTTACAGAACCATATTTTTTTTTTGTAAGGTCGGCAAAACAATGTTCTTTTTTATCTTTAAAAGAAGCATAAAAAGAGGAACAAATTGATCGTTATTTAATAAAATATCTTTTTATCTTTTTTTTTTGATATTGCGTTAATTTTATACAAACTTTTTTACAGACAAAATAATAAAGATAAAAATACCCAGTTGCGCTAACCTTTCTCACTAACTCTCTAACTAACTCTCTTTCTCTCTATCTCACTCTCTTACTGTCTCTCTATCTCTCTAACTTTAACTCTCTCTCTCTCTCTCTCTCTCTCTCTCTCTCTTTACTCTATCCCACTCTCTTACTCTCTAACTTTAACTTCTCACTCTCTCCTTTCTCTTTCTAATTCTAACTCTCTCTCTACTCTTCTCTCTCTCTCTCTCTCTCTCTCTCTCCTCTCTCTCTCTCTCCGTCTCCTCTTTCCTCTTCTCCCTTTAACTCTCACTTCTCCCTTTCTCTCTCTCTCTCCTCTCGCTCTCTCTCTCTCTCGCTCTTTCTTTCTCCCTGTGTATTTCTATCTCACTCTCTCTATCTCTCCCACTACTTTAACTTATCTCTCTCCTTTCTCTCCTTTCTAACTCTCTCTCTAACTCTCTAATCTAAACTCTCTTTTCTATAACTCTCTAACTCGCTCTCTCCTCTCTCCTCGTCTCTCATCTCTCTCTCTCTCTCTCTCTCTCTCTCTCTCTCTCTCTCTCTCTCTTTCTTTCTCCCTGTGTATTTCTCTCTCTCTCTCTCTCTCTCTCTCTCTCTTTCTTTCTCCCTGTGTATTTCTATCTCACTCTCTCTCTCTCTCACTAACTTTAACTCTCTCTCTCTCCCTTTCTCTCTCTAATTCTAACTCGCTCTCTTGAACTCTAACTCTCTCTCTCCCTGTCTCTTCCTAATTCTAACCGCCCCCCCCCCCTTCTCTCTCCCTGTGTATTTCTGTCTCACTCTCTCGCTCTCACTAACTTTAACTCTCTCTCTACAGTTTCTACATTCTCTGACAAATGACTTACTTTTTGTTTATTAACTTTTTTGGGCTATGGCGAACTGTAGAACTCGAGCAATCCATGATTGACACCTTTTTTTGACAGCTTTTTTGAAGTCAACTACATGCTGAGCATCAGGAAGTGTGCGCAAGTGTGTGTGTGTGAAAGCGCGAGAGAGAGAGACGGAGACACACAGACGCTGTGGCCCTACTGTGGTTTTTAGACACTAGCCTAAAGCTACTCTTTTATTTGTGTTTTTTGTACAATTCTAAAGGGAGCTCTGTCTTTTGAACCCAGCGAGTGTGTGCACTTGCGTCTGTCTGGGTGTGTGTGTGTGTGTGTGTGTGTGTGTGAGAGAAATACACTTTAGTTCCTCAGGGCTGTTTGTTCTCTAGGATGACTGTTTAGCATAGACAGGAATAAGGCCACCAGAGGTAATAACTGCTGGTTGCTATTTTGCACAGACGGTAGGGGGCAGTATTGCACTTTTTAATAGAGTTTGCATTATGCCGTGATTTTCGCTAGTTGCACCATGCCTTGGGTGACTGACCACATCCTAAACCACAAGAGTGTGGAACTGTTCAGGAGCTATGAACACCATTCATCCAAACAATATTCCCACATTTTTTTGGGATAATAGCAGTGAGAAACGCTGTCTAACACAACAGTCAGTATTATAAAATATTATGTGGTGATTTCCCTGGTATACGAGTCGTCATACTACTCAAACTACTCACTGACCCCTGTGCCATGTGGACGGGTTGAAGTCATCCCGATTCAGCCATCAGGCAATGATTTGCTGTAACACTTTGCTCTAAAGACAGGGTAAAGTTGTTGTTTTGTGTAGTTGTGTTGTTTTCTGTAGCACTAAGGTCCCAGAGAATCGTTGTTTCATTTTACTGTGTTTGCTGTATGTGGTCAAAAGGACAGTAAAAGTTTTCTGACTTTTGACATGAGAATAGTTTAGAAACTATATAGAATCAAAAATGACTATAAATAAGCCAAAAAATACTATAAATGTTCAGAAAAGACTGTAACTAAGCCAAAGAATTCTATAAATAAGCTAGAAATACTATAAATAATTAAAAAAATACTATAAATGCTCCGAAAATTCTATAAATAATAAAAAAAAAATACTATGAATAAGCCACAAAATACTATGAATAAGCCAAAAATACTATACATGCTCCCAAAATGCTATAAATAAGTCAGAAATACTACAAATTATAAAAAAAAATACTAAAAATGCTCCGAAATTCTATAATAATTAAAAAAAAAGATACTATGATAAGCCACAAAATACTAAATAGCCAAAAATATATACATGCTCCCAAAATGCTATAAATAAGTCAGAAATACTACAAATTATAAAAAGAAAATTGCTCCAAAAACGAATGAGTAATAAACAAAAAATGCTATAAATAAGTGAAAAATATTAATAAATAAGCCATAAATGGTTTTTTTTTTTTTTTAATTTGTCATTCGTCTGTTTATGTAGTATTTTATTAAGACACACTATCATTGTAGAATTGTTTTTTTGTTGAAGATTTACTTACACTTAGTAGTATGTTGCGTAGTGTAATAAAAACTGCTTTAATGGAGACAAGGTGTCTCTGGCCACAGTAACCAATATTATAAAGTTTTTTAAAAACGAAATATAGTATTTTATTAAAGTTTATAATAAATATATCAGTTGACTCCAACATTGTAAAACAGGAAATATTTCAAGTTCATTTATTCAGGACAGTAAAAACTAAGAAGAATTTTTAGATGTTTTATTAAGCTGTTTGTGAAATTCCTCATATAAAACTGAAATATGTATAAATATATACCGTTCACACACACTTGTTTTATTTCATTAAATTATTACATTTTTAGCCACTGCTGCTCCTATTCTTTTTGTTAAAAACTTGACTCTTGATTCTATAAAGCTGCTTTGACACTTTCTCTATTGTTAAAATGTGCTATAGAAATAAAAGCTGACTCTTTTAATCGACGACTTAATTTTGCTTGAGAGAAAAAACATTTTTTTTGCTTCTATTTGGGTTTATTAAGTTTTTGTAGTTCTTTGCTTTTAATTTAAAACAAAACTAACCTTTGTAATCCTGGTATAAGATTTGTTTCCATCAATGAATAAAGCTTATTAATCCTAGCGAACTTTTTGTGACGCTTTACCCCAAGTTGAAGCGTCTGCTTAAACCATCCCAGCAAAATTCAACAGCGTAACTGAGCCACAACGCTTTGCTTTGCCTTTAATTTGTTACTCAGCCGAGAATATATTTTAAGATCATAATTAAGATTTTGGCTGACAAAATATTTGTAGTCAAATGAAATACATTTTCTAAATGTTAATTATTATAAACATTAGCATTTTTTAACAAAAAAATATAGGATTTTTTCATTAGATTCTAAAGTCGTTCAGTCAAAAGAACCTTTCTAATGAATAATTTACAAAAAAATAAAAAAAAACTTTAATTCCACCGCTCCGATTTAACGATATAACGGTTTTATTCTGGTCAGGATTGCAGAAGACTTTAAATCTAAGTTAGGACCACTGAATGTAAAGCAGAAATACTAAGAAATTACAACAATTGACACACAAAATTTAGTTATTTTAAACAATAAATCTTTTTTCATTTATGTTACGATTTTATTAAAAAAATATATTAAAAAATTTACAGTTTTGCTTTTATACTGAAATTACTGAGGGTTTTTTTTTTCTCAAAATGCTAAATTTGTGTTAGGAATTTAACATTAAATTCAACTTAAAACTGAATTTAAATAGGTTTAAAGATAAAAATAACAAGCTGGCCGAAATGAAATACATTTATGGTGAATTTAAGATGAATTTTAAAACCCTTAATGCTAAAATAAAGACTTTAGTTAATTAAAAACAAATAATACAAATGTATGGTTTGTCTAAGTCATGTGTTCCAGTGTATCTTCCATAAAGTTTTATCAGCAGTTAAAAATAGTAATAAGTAGTAAACATTTTATTATATTTGATAGGCTCAAAATTTGCAACTCTCATTTATAGCATTAAGTTTAGAATTATTTTTCCCTCTAGATTTTCAATGCGTATCATCTTCTTCTTCATCGCAGTAGTCTTACATAGATTGTACAGGGTGTCCCTAAAGTCTGGACACATAGACAAAAATCAAAACTTATTAACATTTTATTCAGTTGGAATATTAAATAACGTCTTTAATATGCTTCCCATCATTAATGATGCAAAGGTTGATGCGCTTTGCAAAATTCACGTAATTCACATGTAATAAATCCACATTGCTGTCAATTTGAGCACATTCATTCTTTATGCGTTCAATTAAGTGTGTTATCTCAGTGATTTTCATTAAGTACACCTTCTCCTTTAGCATTCCCCATGAAAAGAAGTCAAGGGGGCTAAGATAAAGAATATATATCTATGATATATATATAGATATATATATATATATATCTATTATATATATATATCTTATTACTATATGTAGTCAATGAGATTTCCGATATGTCCAGATTTTGGGACACTGTATATAACATTAAGATACCAATATACTTACAACATTACACACGTGTGACTACATCTAACACCACGTTTCTGGTGTGATTTAATTTAATTACAAGCCCAGACGAATTATTATAAAATCCTCCGAGTGCTTGATGTGATGCCACAGTGTAAATTAACCGCTATACGTTTGCTTGTGCACTTACGGAAAAGTCTTCAGGTTTATAAAATCCACACCAAGCACGCAGCACCCAAAAAATGATGACGGTAACCCCTTTTATAACACCAGGGGTCTGCACGAAAACTTCACATTCCACATCAAAAAATGTTTAAACCGATCAGGCTGTTTCCATAGGATAATAAGCCGATCAGTGTGTTAGAGTTTATATAAATCTATATATATATATACACAAACACTGTAAGCAAATGATCCCTCCTAAGTGCTTTAACAGTTTACATGTAAGTGTGCAACGTCTAATTAATAGTCGAAGAGCCAAATCATTTTCTGCCCACTCGCTATCGAAAATGATCTAGTTAGCTGAGACAGTAAGCTTATTGTCTTGCCACACATGCATAAGGGGACACACACACACAAACACACTCCAGCCACCTCCGCTCAAATTTCTTTATGGAAAAGCAATGACTGAAACGGTTCTCTAATTATTCCAGCGATTCAGCAAAACGATGGGGTGTGTGTTTGGTGTGTGTGTGTAAATGTGCAAAAAATGGTAGGCTCTAAAATATGCATTAAGTTCCATAGAAAAATAAGCGGAATTCTTTTAAGTTACACGCCATCAGTTTCTATAAAATTGCAATTAAAAGAATGTAGATGTTAATACAGACTATAGAACATATTTCTGTTATTAATTAATAGATTTTATTATTCTTAACTTACTCTAGGTTACTTTAATTGAGATGTGAAACAGTTTATTCATGGAAACGGACAAAAATACTGTTTAATATTTCTTCCCTTTTATTAAAAATAAATGTTAAATAAATGTCACGGATACCCTAATACAGATATTTGTTTTTGTCTTGTTTTTTAGAGAAAACTTACTACTTCCTGGTCAAATTATGTCTAGATTAAACTTTGCAAAAGAACAAAAAAAATTGGCTACCTCCTAGTTGTTTCCACAAGAACAGGAGTAAGAACAGTAGTGATAATAATAATTATAACAACAATTATTAATTATTGTTATTTAGTGATATATAATAATAATAATATTAATAATCTATTTGATATGATAGACTCTCATTTCCAGGTGTGTATGTTTAACTTTTTACAATGAAAACCAAACCAGGAATTAATTAGGAAATTCTTATTATACCCCCCCCCCCCCCCATCAAAGGTCTGTAGTTGATTCTTACTGATTTTTACATGCTATAAAAATGCATTTAGTGATTTATGATGCATTAAGCACCAATTACTGACCTGATTTCGATAGATTTTATTATTCTTAACTTACTAAAGGTTACTTTAAATAAGCTGTGAAACTATTTATTCATGGAAACGGGACAAAAATACTGTTTAATATTTATCTGTTAAATAAATGTCACTAGTACCTTAGTACAGATATTCGTTTTGTCTTTAAAAAAAAAAAAAAAAAAAAAAAAAAATAGACAACTTTTTACTTCCTGGTCATATTTTGTCTAGATTAAATTTGTTTATCCACAAGAGCAAATGAATTGGATACTACTATTGGTTTCCACAAGAACAACAGTCATAATAATAACAATAATAATAATAATATGGACCTCATTTACTGCATTTTATTGGCTCTGTACATGAACCTTGCACATTGACAAAGAAGCTCTAATCTAATTTTATCTAATCTAATTTCCATGTGTGTACGTATTGAACATTTTACAATGAAAAAAAAACCCAGAAATGATTTATACCAACCCTCCCAAATGAAAAGTTCGCACTCGATTCCTACAGATTTTTACACTGCATTTACTGATTTTATGATGCATTAAGCACTAATTACTGACCTGATTTAGATCCAGTAAAAAATATGGGTAGGGAAAAATCCAGCAAAAGTGCTGATGGAGGTGAAATAAGGCTAGGGATCCTGTGCATCAGATCAGGTTCGACTCAGGTGCGCGTGAACGACGGTATATTAACGCTGACCACTTTTTAATGTGTTCTTAGAGGAAATGAAGGGATTTCTCAGGTGTCGGGTATTTTTAGGCTGACATTTTCAGTGCGCACACAAGCACAGTGGGACACATTGTAATGGAAGAGCGGATCAGTGCTGGACCAGTGCTCAGTAATGTGTGTGTGTGTGTGTGTGTGTTTGGTGTGTGGTCTTGTGCAGGTCTCCTTTAAGTGGCTGGTCCAGCAGTTCGCAGGATGTGCCAGTGCGGGACGTGGATTATTTCAGTTTCCTTTTTTCGACGCTGACAGGTATACACACTTTCTCTCTCACACACACACACACACACACAGACACACATAGCTTTAAATTGTAATTATATTTTGGGCAGCATTGCAGCAGCAAAAGTAAATTAAGTACACGTGTATAGGATTTTACTGATGATCACATTTGGGATTAATTGCCAAATTATGACGATTGATTGTCTGTTTGGGGGCTATAACGATTAATTGTAAAAGTATTTTATGATCGCTCCAATTTGTGCCTTATTTACGCTCTACTTTAAATATTTGATTATAGATAAATAGTTAGTTAGTAGTAGTTAGTAGTATTTATCTGTTTAGCGACATGTAAATTAATTGATTTTCTATACAGTTGCATCATTGGTCGTTAACATGAGTTGTGATGGAGCGTTTTTCAGGTGCGCTCGGAGCATCAAAAAACCCCAACGCTCTGACTTTTAAATCATGCTACTCCATTTAATTACTCTGGTCGAAAGTAGGCTGCTGCAAGTATTACAGCTCCCCCTAGTGGCTAATAAAAGTGCGCGATAATTGAGGTTGGATTTAACGACCACGGTTAGATCGAATAATTGCAATTATATGATCATTTAATAACGGTGACAGCCTTACTCGTGTACTCACTTTCTTCCTGGTTATTTTTTCTTCTTTTCCTATTAGCAACATTTTAGAAGTTAAAAATGATTTATTTGCATTAGTGCATCTTATGGTGACTTACTATTGAAACCAAATGTGATCAACTGCGTTTTTTTATGCTTTTAAGTTAAAAAATAAGTAATTTAAGTCACAATAGTCCAAACCTTGCTCACTTTTTGTGCTTTTCAGGTTTCTCATCTGAGAAACTAAGGAACCTCCAGCAGGCAGACGATGAAAGTTTATTGCCTTCATCAGCCCTCTCGCCCCTCAGCGTGTTCGCCACACCACTCGAGCAGTTTACGCACCACTGGGACCTGGTCGAGGTGAGAATTTTTTTTCTTTAGTCAAATTTTGGCTTTTTGTCATTTTTGCCAGCTAGGAATGCCTAAACAGCCATGACGACTAACACACACACACACATTCTGTCACATGAATGCACACACTACATTACACTTACTTAGAGGGCAGAAAAAAAGTCTACACCAGGCACTTCCTTCTTTCAAGCCTTGCCAATCAACCCCTTATTTTAGGCATCATAAGATAAACAGATTATCCACAGTTTGTATTCCACACACATGTGACTGATGTACTCTTCCCCCCCTAGAGAACAGGTGTGTGTGTGGGGAGGGAGGGGTTATCAGGGCGCACCGGCTCCATATTTCAATAAGGGCTGGTTATCGGAGCGCCGCTGGCTAAAGTAAAATGTTAATGCCAGCCAGCGGACACCATCAGCCACTGACATTTTACACGGAAATTAAAACCTGACAAAAAGCACGCCCTCCAGCTAGATTCTCTCTCTCTCCCCCACTCTAACAGCTCTTCTACATTTCTTGCGTACACACACACACACACTCACACACACACATATAGCGTGCGATAATTCCTCAGTACAAGTTCGACCCCCTTTCATTTCAACGTCTAAGTCTGTGCACGACTGACACGGCTCGCATCATAACGGATACTGTAGCAAGAGGCTGATGCCAACAGGTGAGACTTACAGAGAATAATTATTTCTAATAATAAAGAGTCATCTCTCACACACACACACACACACACCTGCGATGCCAACGTCGAACTTAATTCATCAAACTTGAAGAATAGCATCGCACTGTGTGTCTTAAAGCACTTTGGCAATACAAACGGTTTGTAAAAGCAGTAAAAGAACATCATAATATCCTACCGTAAAGTCATGATTAACACACAAGTTCACGTCATGTCACAGTTTAAGTAACAATGAAAATATTATAACTTAAAATTTATTCTAACTTTTCCAAAATATGAAACTTTTCTTACAATTATGCATATCTGCTGTCAATGTCTAATAGTTTATTAGTTTAGCTTTATATCTACATGTAAAAAAAAAAAAAAACATAGGGAACATAGGCTATCAAAAAGTTTCAAGACACGCCAGCAGATGGCAGCACAAAGGCTGTTCTTCCTGTAAATGTTTTGATCC
The DNA here is from genome assembly GCA_005784505.1 of Bagarius yarrelli. Lineage (NCBI taxonomy): Eukaryota > Metazoa > Chordata > Actinopteri > Siluriformes > Sisoridae > Bagarius > Bagarius yarrelli. Next base: position 10,010,416 of record VCAZ01000005.1, read on the forward strand.
CCCATGTAAGACTTGCAATACCAACATAATGGTCCAGTATTTGACAAAACACATTTCTTTCTTTTTTTTTTCTTTTGAAAAAGTATTTTTTTTGCGCAGTAGCCTTTATTAACCTGACAAGACAATGATGTAATAGGAGAAAAAGAGAGAGAGAGAGAGATGAAATAAGGAAGAGAGGGGTGGTACCGGAAAGGACCTAAGCCGGAATCGAATCTGGTTCGCCGGTGCGCATCTGCGCATGTGGATGTATATTTTTTTTTTCTCAGTTACACATCAATTAAAATAACTTTCTTATAAATTTAATTCATTTTTAGTATTTTGCATATTTTTATAACATGCTAATGTTGTTCAAGTCAGAAGTATCGGGACACCTGACCATCACATCCAAATGTGATTATTTTATTTATTTACTTATTTATTTTTAAACATTCTAGTCGAGATTTAGATTTAATTTTTTACACGGATATAAATATTAATCTCCAGACTTTCGGAAAGGTAAATGCACCAATGGCAACGCTAGATTCTCTTGCAGACACTAACGTTGGGTTTTCTGGGGTGCAGTCGATGTTCATCGGAGTTGAAATCAGAACCAACTACAACACAGCATGTCGTCATGGAGTTTTGGGGGATTTGTGCACGGGGGTATTGTCATGTTGGAACAGTGTCCTGGTCTCTCGGTTTTAGTGAAGGGACATCTTAATACTGCAGCATAAAGAGACAATCTAAATAACTTCCAGACCTTATAGTGTCGATACAAAACTTAAAATAACACAACAGTCGCTGTATTACTGTGAACACAATTCCAGCTCAAATCATATAACTAAACAATAAATTGTGTTTTTTCACAATCAGCAATCCAAATAAGCCGCTTAATTAGCTGTCTAGATTAGCGAAAAAAAAAATATTCTGTGTGCGCACACACATAACTGCTGGGTGTTAAGGGCTTTATTGGCAATCAGGTGTATCCAATCTAAATCGTGTGTAATGTGCATTAACGCGGTTAGTTTGATTAATGTCGGATAATAACCTGCTCTGAATGACATTCCCATTTGCCTTCATCTGATTAATCCAATCCTCTCTAATTCTATTAGCACTATTTGATTTTAGCTCCTACGACACACACACTCACACACTCACACACTTATTGCTTGTGCTCGTAAAATTTCAACGACAAGTCGCCGCTAATCTGTCCAGAGTCAGCATTCATTACTACTGACGACTGCCAGTGGTTAGGGAGCACTTTAAAACCTGTGTGTGTGTGTGTGTGTGTGTGTGTGATAGAGGGAGAGTTTGTGCATGTTGTTCTTTGGCCTTGCTTCTCTAAAAGGCTTCTTTATCTTAGTGTGTAATTAATTGTACAGGTTTGTATATATATCAACAAAAATAATCAGGACGTATGTTTTTTTTTATTGTTAAAAGCTAGAATCAGAGCACAGGAGGACCCCGGAGCAGAAAGGGTTTTAAGGGCCTTACTCAAGGGCCCAACAGTAGCAGAGCTGCGGCTTGAACATCAGTCTTCTAATCTACAACCTAGAGACTTAATCACTTGATTAGACACTGTCCCTGCTGCCCTGATGTGTATTAATGCAACTAAAACTTTCATTTTTAATTATAAAATTTATTTATTTTTGTTTGTGTATTAAAGATGATAACAAATTAGAGGGACGCTGTGTTCTGCTATTTGATTGGCTAAAATTACACCGCAAACTTGTGATCTAATATACCGTTTTATATCTTTCTAAAATATTGCTGGTATAATTTTTTTTTTCATATCAACTTTAGAAGTTAATGTTAAAACTTGAAGTTAAGGTTAATGATGGTTTGTTCGAAATCTTTCAGAAATGTTGTACCTAAAATGTGTAATTGATGTTATTAATCCCCACCCCATTGGTGTACAACATCTATTTATGTAGTCAAAAGTATTCGGACACCCGACTGCCACCCGAGGGTTTTTTATCAAGATTTAGTCTCAATTTTACTTAGATGCAAATAGAGGCAAATTGCGTCAACCAAGGCAATTGGACGAACACATAAAAACAAACGAAAAAAAGATACATCATGAACACAGTTCTAAAATTTAAAGGGCATCAGTGATCTGATTAATCTCGAGTTCCTCCACACTAACCATAACACACACCATGTCTTTAAAGTTAGTGATGTAATGTTAACATGTTTGTTCTGAATCTTTCCGATACTAACTAACTAATCCATTCTAACGATCATCATAAGACAACATAAGACAACCTAAATTCCAAAAAACTTTAAAACAATTTTTTTTTTTACTGTATTAATGTAAATACCATTTTAGCTTATATGCTATTAGCCATCATTTGAATAAAATGTGTGCTTTTTTTTTTTTAAAAAGCTACCATAAAAAATGACGGGTAGATGATATAAAAGAGGTCCAGGGTTCTGCTACAACCTTGTAAGATATAGTACAAAAAGTTATTGAGTCAAAAATAGTAGACTAAAAAGATATCCATTTCGAAAGAGTATTTATAAAAGTACTTTTTATTTGAAATACTTTTTTATAAAATAAATGTTTGCACCTTTTCTCCATACAGGAAGTATGTCACTCTTTGGAGACGTTGGGCTCCCGAGCGCAATGTTTCGAAATCTTACAAAACGCCATCATTAAGAACTTGGTGAGTGTAATGCTGTGTTTGAGTGGTGTCAAACAAGCTTTTACGACACCGTATAAACAGATTCGACTACCAATCCCTCTGTATGTCCATTTAGTGTGGGTTGGTGGTGGTGCCGGACTGCTTGTGTGCTGCCCTGCTGAGGTGTATTCCACGGCTGCTGGATCACAGCCTCCTGCCCAACGACACACTCCTCCACTTCCTGGCTGAATGTTGTCTGAGCATGCTCAGTCTGCTACTACAGCTTGAGCAAAGCGCCCGCAAGAGGTACGCATACACATATACACACGGACTGTTGTGCATGTGACAGTAACATACATTTGCTGCAACTAGAGATATAACAATTGATCGACATTATCAACAACGTCGACAAAAAAAAAAAAATGTTGTCGAATTATCGCTTGATCCCATGCGACCGTATGTAAGAGCCTGCAATAGCGCAATTCAACCACTGTGGCGCTGTAGAGCAAGGCTGGAAATCAGCGGTCTTGAAAGATGGTGCTTATGACAATCCAATTATAAACTCCATCTTTAGTTAGCTGATACAAGTCAAATATTTGCTGAATAGTTAGCTTAGTGGGAAGCTTAGAACCAAGTAAATTACATAAATTCAAAAAAAAATCTAAATTAGTAAAAATAGAAATAAATAAACGGATACATAAATTCAAAATAAAAGTCTAAATAGTAGTAATATAACTGTTTAACATTTTTAAAAGTGAAAAAGACTTTTTTTTTAGTTAGAATATGTATAACGTTTTATTTTAACTAATTATTTAAAAAAAGCTGAATTTTTGGTTTTATTTATCATTTGCTAAAGGCATAACTCAATATTTTAAGTTAAAAATAAAATAATTGCTAAAATCGCTCTAATAATAATTAATAAATCAATGAAATGATGGTTTATTGCAGCTCTAGTTGCAACCATTATTTTAATAAGATGATAAATAAATCATAAGTCAATTGGTTTGCATTATAAATTAAATTCTGAAAAACTATACAAAAAAATATTCTGGTGGCCAGAGAATTTAGACTGATGGTGGAAGGTTTGAAGTACATAGCAGCTCTTATTGGCCATGAGGCATCTGACTGACATGTTAATCGACCAATCACAGTTTAATAATGTAAAGTTGATGTCCTTGTACTTAAAACTTGTTGGCATTATTTTGCCTTATTCTGTATGCTTAGTAAACAGGCTAAAATGGAGACCGGTAACAGGACGTGATGGGGATGTGGTAGCGCAGTGGTTAAGGTTTTGGACTGATACCTGGAAGATCTGGGTTCAATTCCCAGCACCAATAATTTGGGTCCCTAAGCGAGACCCTTAACCCCAAAATGCTGAGTTGTATAACTCAGCAATCATACAACTGTATACAAAGTTATACAGTTGTCTGGATATGGGCATCTGCCCAATATAAAAGTGGGAAGTGGTAGCTCGGTGGTTAAGGTATGTGGGCAATCTCGGTCGGAGGTGTCCTGCAGAGTTTTGCTTGCATTGACATTTGCAGCATTTGGCAGGCGTCCTTATCCAGAGCGACTTACATTTATCTTATTTATACAACTGACAATTGGGGGTTAAGGGCCTTGCTCAGGGACCCAGCAGTGGTGCCTTGGTGGAGCTGGGAATCGAACCTACAGTTTTCAAGGTTAGTAGTCCAACACCTTAACCATGAGCCACTCTTTCCCCCGCTTCGCTTCAACCCTAATCAAACACACCTGAACCAACCAATCAAGATCTTGCTAAGTATACTTGAACTCACAGGTAGGTGTGTTTAGGCAAGTTAGAGCTAAACTCTGCAGAACACCGGCCCTCCAGGACCAAGATTGCCCACCCCTGGGTTAAGGTGTTGGACTGATACCTGGAAAAAACGTGGTTAGATTCCCAGCAAGATTGGGGTTCGATTCCCAGTACCACCAAGTTACCACTGCTGGTAAAACACATGAACCTTCTTCCGAATGAGTCTTTGAGTCACTCGCCTGTCTCTCGCCCGTCTGCTTCACAGGGACGCGGTATGGGAGGCGTGTTTTGCGGCGCTGAGCACGGTGCCCCGTCTCTTGCGGCTGGTTCTGCAGTCTCTGCGTGTGTGTGATCTGTGTAAGGAAGAGTTTCCCTTGCTAGCTCAAATCCTCTCGCTGCTCCTGCAACACACACAGCTGCGCAATCAGGTAGCCGCCAACGGCGCCCTGCTGCAGACCATCATCCAGGACCTGACGGTAAACCACACCATCACACACACACACACACACAAACGCTGTTCTACACATGAAATAGCTTTTTACATGGATTCATATTCACCTGCTTGATTTTCCAGTAGGGTAAAAAAAATAGAGGTTTTAGATTGGACGTTAACTTGGACTGTCAAACACACCCGTTATCAACGCTCTACTGTAAATATTTTATTATAGAAAATTATTACGACTCACGTTACTCCGCTCACTCACTCTGGTTGAAAGTAGGGTGCTGCAGTTACTACAGCTCCCCCTTGTGGCTAATAGGTGTGTGCAATAATTGCGGTTGGATTTAACGATCACGCTTAGGTCAAATAATTGCGATCATACGATTATTTAAGAATTGTGACAGCCTTATGCATAATTGTGTTTTTCAACACTGGGGCAAAAGTTAAGGGCAGATTTGACAGTCAGGTGGACACGTACGTTTAGCCATGTAGCGTAATGTATTTATTTCAGCCAAATTAATTACAGTATTTATTTATTTTCAGTATTAATTATTTTTTGTGCTCTTTAAGCAAACGATGAATCTTAGATTTTTTAGTTTGATAGAATTTTAGTTAGAAAACTAGTTAAACTTACGACTGACTACGACTGAGAATATTTTGCGTTATCGTTTAGATTCGTTGCTTTTAAAAGAAAATGAAAATTCCACACGAATGCCAGGCCGATGCTGAAATTGTAGCTCTACGATGTGCACAAGCATAGAATATAAACGGAATGTGTGGTAAGATGTTAAAGTCTGATGGCTGCTTTGTGTGTGTGTGTGTGTGTGTGTGTGTGTTTTGACAGCGCTTCCACGGCGGTGAGAGCCGAGAGCAGTGGCTCACAGACCTCCTGTACTGCTACAGCGTGACTCTTTCGAGTCACCGTGCCAACATGGCCATGAGGGAGATCTACTAACCTCCCGAACCTCTGCCTTCACTCCGCTTTCCTTTCATCCTCGTCGTCTTTCCGTGTTTACAATCGATACTTTTTATAAAGGTAAAAATAAACATGTTGGGATAATTAATGACTCAAAGTCTTCCTTGGTTTCTTTCTGTTTATTAGCACAACAATAAAGTCATGTTTACACACACACACAGGATACAATAGAGATACACAAGAAAAGTGATATTGATGCCTGCTTAGCAACCGACAACGACTGACTAGCAGTTCTTCATTAATGATGACCAGAAATGTTCAAACGATTGGGTAAAAAAATTCGGTAATTGCCACACGAATTTTCTTTATGACCAAATGGAAAGATTAAAAACTATTTGGAAATTGATAACTCGGAGAATCGAGGCACATCTGTTAGTGCGGAATTCCGCCTGTGGCTGCAGTCTGACGTCGCAGGTCTTTCATTTACTCCTGTAATTAAGGCATTTCTCAGCTTAACCCTAAAGCCCCGGAGGTCTCTGTTGTGGAAGCCTAAAGTTAAAACACTGGCAGCTGTTGTAAAAAAAAAAAAAAAAAAAAAAAAAAAAAAAAAATTGTAGGAAATGTGCGGGGTGAAAACGTCTTTCAGCGGTATGACGGTGAAATGTCAAAAGTATAAAAAGATTATACAAAGCGGGATGTGCCACACAAACGCGGTGGAATAACGAAGGGCAATTAAAGCGAGTACGAATGCGTAGCTGGAGTAAACGTTCTCATCTATTTACAGTTCGGCGAATTATGTAACATATATAGAAAACATGCACACAGAAGGAGGTGTAAAGTAAAGCTTTAAGTTAAGGGCTTTTGATTAGGGGCCCAGCAGTGGTAGCTTGGTGGGGAAAGAAAAAGGAATTGAACGCATGAAGTTGATCAGCACTTTTTAAAGGTACAATAAGGGATTTTCTGCTGGTTGAAAAATAACAGCTCAGATGGATAAAAAAAAAAAAATGATGCTGATATAAGCACCCCTCCAAAATTTCCCATAATGCTTCAGGAATAGATCCAGTGACTAAAAGTCATCCATCTATTTTCTGTAACATGTATGAAGTTTATTCCATGGGATTTGGGGCAATGGGTGAGGAATACCCTGAATCAGGACACACCAACACACTCTTATTATTAATCAGCCTACAACGCATGCCATCAGACTGGGGAAGGTAACTCGTATATACGAGATGAAGTAGGAAGATGTTCTCGTTGTCCTCTTCACCATTGGTAGACACCATTGGTGGATCATTTATTTTCTGCTCACAAATTACTGGACACACTTACATCGAGTCATTGATGGTTACTGGTTTTTATTGTAGCCAAAATTGTGTATCTGCACTCGTACGGTGACACGCAGTGAAAACGCGACTAAAAATTAACACAATTATGACCAAACTAAACATTTTGTAAAAAAAGAATAAAAAAATAAAAATAAAAAAAAAGATTGTTCAATTGGACATGTATGAAAGACGCATCTGGTGGTCTTGTTATGTCAGCTGTATGACAGGTTAAAAGGTCACCTCATGGATATTTTGTGTTTTCGGGGATCTGTGTGGTTGAAATGATAACCTTCAGTACCGTACAGGTGTCTTTTTAGTTCCTGGACCTCATCAGTTTTCTTTGTGTTGGTTCGATTCGATGAAGCTGTGCAGTGTCTCAGGTTCAGTCATTGGTTCTGCTGAGTTGATCTCAGTCCTTGGTTCTGCTCTGGCTGCTGGCACTCTGAGGACGCAGGTGATAAGAGTACTGCTTGGCTTGATTCAGAGAGTCCAGTAAGTGCACACACTCCACTCCGCTCACTGAGAAAACACACACACACACACACACACACACACAGACCTTATTTAAACATAAGCTACTATACTGTAACTTCCTGTGGTAAATGTAAGGAAGTGGGATTTTTATTTAAAAAAGGAACTTTAGAGATGTTAAATGGCAGGTTATTGTGATGCCCTTTGTCTTCTTTTACTTTTAAGACCCGCCTGCTATCCTGAAATGTTACCGGACTTGTTCTTAAGACCTGCTGCCTTATCAAACTCGTTTAACTTCATTATATTTTCTTGTACCATTGTAGGTTTGATACTCTTGCTCATCCATCCATCCATCCATCCATTTCCATTTATAGCATTCAGCAGACATCCTTATTCAGAGTGATATACATCATTCAACATTACTGAGCAATTGGTGGTTATGGGCCTTGCTCAGGGCCCCAGCGGTGGCAACTTGGTGGTGCTGGGAATCAAACCAATTAACAGCCCAACACCTTAACCACTGCGCTACCTCTTACACATACAGACAACCACACAGCAATCAAACCGACATACATGTATTTGGATTGTTGGAGGAAACCGGAGTTCCTGGAGTAAACAGGAAGACCCCTGCAGGGGATACGAACCTGGGACCTACACCACCATATTAATAACTACACCACCATGCTGCTGGCTTACTTATCAGTGATTAAAATTAATCCATTCATCTATTTTCTGTACCGTTTATCCTACAAAGGAGCCTGACGTCCTATGACAATCGGGAACATAGGACAGGGGACACCCTACAGTTACACACTACAGACAATTTAAAGATGGCAATTTGAGTGGGGTAACTAGGAGCACAATACAAATACGAAAGGGTTCTAAAAACTTTTTAAAACATCAGCCGTTTTAGCCGTGTGTGTGTGTGTGTGTGTGTGTGTGTGTGAAAGAGCGGGAAACAAAGAGAGAAATACATTGATTTTTAGAGGTGCAAATTTCTGCGCATGGCTAGATAAATTTGCCTGCTGTAATATAAAGTTAAAATACGAAGGTGTTTGGCACTTACATTGTTTGGTGGCTTTAAGCGGCAGGTCTTGCAGTAGTTGACTCTGGCTGTGTGTGTTGAGGGTGGATACAGCTCTCAGAGAGCGCCCCCTTTTGGTTTGGGCTCCTCCTGTGCAAGTCCATATTTTTTTAATTAATTTTTAAAAACATCATCTTACACACATGATGCTGTACAGACAGGGTTCAAAATTGAGCTGCAGACATGTGAGTGTGTGTGTGTGTGTCCAATTTGACTGAAAGGCAGAGCTGTAGAAGGTGGTGTGTGTGTGTGTGTGTGTGTGTGTATACACAAGAAGACAGCTCGACATTCCACCTGACAGCGCTGAACTTTTCAAAGCGACGCAACTGTCTGGGAGGTGTGTGTGTGCGCGTGTGTGTGTACGCGTGCGTGTTTCTTTTTCTACCTTGCTCAGCCTTCATCACCTGTTCATGTCTTTGAAGGTCGGTTGCGTTACAGGGCGAAACTGCATCTTATCTCGTGATATGAAAAAGCATATGTGAGATTATGAAACGGAGGAATGTCCTCGAAAACGATGACACCTGGACCGCTTTTTCTGGTGTGTCTAAAAATGAGACTGCGCCATAAAATGTCTATATGGGAGCGATTAAAGTAGGAGAGGACAGAAGGGACACGCGGCTCATTAAAAACAGTAAATTATAGCATTGATTAGTTCAGGCAAGAAATTAGGATTACTTTAGAAACATAATCTGATTTATTATTAATCAAAATAATAAAAAATAATATCAAAATATTGAATTCTCTATTTAATAAATGATCCTATAATGAGATTTGTTGAATTATCGATTAAGTTAATTTATAAAAATATTTAAATAAATAAAAAACAGGATGATTATTTAAATTCATGTCCATAGGAATGTCTTATGGTTTGTTAAAACTGTTGGGCCCCTGAGCAAGGCTCCTAACGCCAAATTTCCCAGTTGTATAAAGGAGATAAATGTAAGCTGCTCTGAATAAGAGTGTCTGCCAAATACTATAAATGTGAAAATGTAAAATTATTTATCATTAGTCCTGTTTATTATTAAAGATTAGTACACACACAGTATAGGGGGCAGTGGTGGCTCAAATGGTTAAGGTGCTGAGTTGCTGATCTGAAGACCAGAAACACCTGGGTTCAAGCCCCACCACCAGCAAGCCAGCCATTGTTGGGTCCTTGAGCAAGACCCTTAACCCTTCCTGCTCCAGGGGCGCTGTATCATAGCTGACCCTGCGCTCTGACCCCCAACTTACTAAGATGGGATATGCGAAAAATGCATTTCATTGGCTCTGTACACGTACCTTACACAATGACAATGAATTGAATATACTTTATACTATACTATATATATAAAATACAAAAGAAAAAAATGGAGATTTTAGAGAATTATTATTATTGAAGGGATATAAAAATGAGTATTAATAAATTGTGTGAGGGAGAGGGGACGGGATCGGAAAGGTCCATAAGACAGGACTAGAACTCCAACATTCCACTGTAAATTTGTTGGAATGATATTTACTTATTTTTGGATGAGACATCGGCCATTTTTTGACCCCGAACTAGACATTAACATTTACAGCATTTGATAGACGCTCTTATCCAGAGCGAATTTTGTTTTATTTAAACAACAGAGCAATTAAGGGGTTAAGGGTCTTGCTCATGGGCCCGAAGATGGTAACTTTATGGTACTGGGAATCAAACACACAATCTTCCGGTTGGCAGTTCAATACCTTAACCACTGAGCTACTACCTCCTTCAGATTATTTAGTCTTTATTTTAGAAGACATTTGTGTTAAAATTTGAATGCTTATTCTTATATAATGCTCAAAAGCTCCTGGTTACACAATTCACGCAACAAACAATGGCGGAATGTCAGCGACAACTACATAAGTGGAGAAGGACCGAGGGTTTTAATTGAATATCAATGTAAAAGTAAATCGTTCTAAGCGTAATTTATTCATGTATCGATACTAGAGGAATAGCGATACACTATCCTGAAAAAAAAAAAAATATTGCGATAGTTATCGATATTTTAACACGAGTCTGTAGAGTGTGATTTGGGTCTAAAGTTCTAAATTCGCACTTAATGTAAATTTATTGGATGAAGTTCGCATCCCAGATTAATCCACATCGCCAAGAACCGATGCAACAACCTCCCTTGTTCCTCCACTCAAACTTGACCTGTAATACCATTGTCCTACCAGAGAGGGAGTAATCACGGCGTCTTCGTTTCCATCTAGTCGTTAAGCAAACCGCGACCAGTTATTCATAGCATAACCTAATTCAATTAACGTTTTATAGAGTTTTATATTTACTCCTACACTTACCATAGATACTTTGAAGCACTGAGCTTTTCTTTGCTGCAGCTTTGGCAGGAGGAGACTGTGCTCGAGAAACGGTTCTCTGGCGAGGGTTATCCATGTGGACTGGCCGCTCCCATAAAAACTGAATCAGGAGAGCTGTGACTTCTGCAGGCGGAGGACTTTTCAAATCTTTTTTACACAGCAGTTCTTTCAGGCGTCTCCAAACACAAAACCTGGACAGGAAAGTTTAAAAAAAAAAAAAAAAAAAGTCTTTATTAACCTACAACTTGTTAAAGTGTTGCTTTTAGGCATGTTTTTAAAGAGGAAATTGGATTAGATCGGATTTGACCAGGTTAAACCAATACGTCTATAGACAGGCGGTAAAATAGTCCTTTAATATCAGTTCTGCTCGTTTAATTAAATTAGTGCGCTGTAACTAACTGCTGTGTTATTTTGATTTTAAAGATTAAATGCCATTAAACCAAAATTCCTGCTACTCTGGAGTCTAAAAGCGATGTAAGAAAAACATCTTCCACTGTGAGTGATACTTGGCGCCTGACTCAGCCGAGTGAACTGCCAGGCGATAGACCGTCCTGTGTCAGGAGATCAGCAAGATAAAACAGAGGGAAACTACCGAGCGCTTAAAACGAGCGCACACAAGAAGACACGCTTGAAATTTTACGCCTGTAATCCGTGACACCTTCAGTAACCCGGGTTCTTTTGCTAAATAGAAGCTAGCAGCAAAGAAATACAATCTTCTTCTTCTCTTTTCGGCTGTTCAACCCTATTCGCTACATCTTCACTCCCACCCACAGATTTTGGTGTGGGATTCTGGAAGGATTCAGGATTTTAAATATTGCTTCAGACCAACAATTCATGGCCAAAATCACACAGTGTGAGCCCAGAGGATTTGTGTATCTACTTTTGGCTGCGAGTCTTTCTTTGACAGAAATAACTACACAACATTCCAGTGTAGCCAAGCTCGACAATCTCACCTGACATATTTACAGGATTTACTAATAAACTACATCTGCAAAAGTTTGCAGACACCTAACCAGTACACACTCATGAGTGTGTCCTCCTCAAACCATTGCCACGATCTTGAAAGCACACAGTTGATCAGAATGTCTTTGTATGCTGTAGAATTACCTTATTACTCTACTGCAATTAAGAAATTTAAACACGGTTCCCTGAACTCCATTAAAACATAATGTGTTCTGCAGTGGTGGGCCATCAGGGTCAGTAAGTCCTTCTCTGATGGTCTAACCACTATCGGAAACACTGACCTACATTTACAACCTACATTTTCATATTTGTTCCATGAAATTGTATTAATTTATTCCCAAAAGTTTATTCTCTTCATTCGGCTACATCCAGTAGATGTAGATCTCTGTAGATCTCGGCTACATCCAGTAGATGTAGATCTCAGTAGATCTCGGCTACATCCAGTAGATGTAGATCTCAGTAGATCAGTCGGCTAATCCAGTAGATGTAGATCTCTGTAGATCTCGGCTACATCCAGTAGATGTAGATCTCAGTAGATCTCGGCTACATCCAGTAGATGTAGATCTCAGTAGATCTCGGCTACATCCAGTAGATGTAGATCTCAGTAGATCTCGGCTACATCCAGTAGATGTAAATTACTTTATTTACATATACTTTTTTATAGCACAGTAAAATTCTACATTTTTTCGCATATCCCATCTTAGTAAGTTGGGGGTCAGAGCGCAGGGTCAGCTATGATACAGCGCCCCTGGAGCCGGAGGGGTTAAGGGTCTTGCTCAAGGACCCAACAGTGGTTGGCTTGCCGGTGGTGGGTCTTGAACCCAGGTCTTGCTGATCTCCAGATCAGCACCTTAACCATTTGATTCACCCTTTTGTATTTGGATGTTAGATTTGTATTTGGATGTTAGATTTTTTGTCCAATTGGATTTCAGCCTGTATGTGCTAACATTTTAATCTAATCTGTCCAGGTCCTTCAGAATCAATAGTGCTGGCTCATGTAACTTGATCTATAATAGCAATAGGACTGTTTTATTACCCAATCAGATTTGAAATTTGCCTCACAGGGCCAGTAAACTCGCCCACAATAATGTCAGCATTTTTCCGTTCTTTGGTTCATCAGAGCAAAACTGTTACAGCCAAATTTTACACCCACAATGGCTGACGCAGGACGAGAAATTGACTTGGACATACTTTAAAATCCGTTTTCAAGGCAGATTTTTCCAGAAAAGCTGGACATTATTAAGAGATGTTGGCGAAACCCAATGCTAGCTAGCTTGTCTCAGCCCCGGAAAGGGTTCGTTTGCCACTTACAGACCAGTGCCTACAAGCGGTAACACTGGCTTACAGCCTTTAAGGAGTCCCCACTAAAGGGCCAGATAACAAATGCACAGCCCGCCACTGGTGTTCTGGTTGAAGTGGAAGAATTAGAGTATCCTGCACAGAGCACTGACTCTGACTCGGATCACCTGGACCACCGATTGCCCCCTTACCTACAATCATTCTATATTGTGGCTAAACTAAAAAAAATTCCATAGTCACCAGTCCGAAAGTTATTAATGGCAATTAAAGCATGACGTGATGTAATTATATACTGTCTTTGGATAAACCCCCCAAAATTAATATGATCAGGTTTACTGTACACTTAAGCCATCATACATTGGTTTTTTTTTTTTACATTCTATACCAGGTTTCTAAGTCCCAACCTTTGCCGTGACAAACGTGGTTGTTGTGTGTGTTCATTCCAATGGCGCAATAGGTCACCCAGACTATGCCTCTGTCTGCAAATTAAAGCTAATGTTGATGTGGCAACTTTGTGTCTGAGCTGTTAAAATGAAAAGCAGCTCTGGTGTTCAATTAGGAAACACTGACTTTACAAATCCATACGTTAACACAAGCATGGGCATATCCGAGTTCCACACGCGTAACGCTTCTGTATATCATAGCCTGCTTCGGAAAACACCTTATCGATAGTGAACGTTATAGGATGACGGGTTAAGTGATAGACACGCTGTGTTTTTTTTGGCCCAGGAACAATGAAAATGTCGGAATGAAATTTTCAGCTGTTTATGGTGCAACAGTCAAAACGACTTAATAGCATGCTACACAGTTTACCGCAACATCCCCAGCGTTCATCAAAGAAACCCAGCTTTTTTTTAAGACTGCATGTGTGTTTTTTTGTGTTATTAAGGAAGTCTCTGTAACCCATTATTTTGATAAAGCCATTAGCAAAGTATAGCTTAGCTCAGCAGCATGAACTTTTAGCCGCTCTTAACCAAACTATACTTCACACACACACGCACACACACACTATGCCAAGCCAAAAACTCCCCCAGTGAAGTGTTAGTGTGCAGAAGGGCAGGGAGCCAGACCACAGCTAGAGCGGCCACATGTGGGTGACATATGGGCACTAGCATTATACCCACCATCTCCATCCAGCGCTATTATTCTGCGTTAGATCTTTCAACTGTCACTGTTTAAAATTTCATTAAAGTTTATAGACAGATTGTGTATAAACAAATATGGAAATAAAATGTTAGTACCTCCTCCATGCTGTCTGTATTACTCTCGCTGCCTGATTCCTTCGGCGGAGATCCTTTCTTCTGAGCTCTTTGTCTTTATCTGTTCGTTTTCCCTTTTCCACTTCTTTGCGACCACCTCTTTCTTTTTCTCTCTCGGAAAACCGTTCTGCCTCTCTCTCAATCCTCGGGCACGTTTCCGTTTCCTCCTCTATCTCAGTCTTACGCTCCTTCTCTCTTCTGGATCTGGACGCTTTTGCCTTTTGTCCTTCGGCCCGCGGGTCCCGAATTCTGCTCTTCTCCTGTGGCGCTTGGATCGGGACTGAGGCGATGCTTCCGGATTCACCGACAGCTGCAGGAGGGGACGCTACAACTGGATGACTTGTTTTGGTCTCTGTGTTAGATGAATGAAACAATTGCATCTTTTTAAAATGTGCAATATTGACTGACATGTTTCTACACATCTATTTTACAAACACCTGCACAACTCGGAATGGACTGATTAAAGATTATCACATATAATAAAGAAGTGTAAAATAAAAGATCAACCAAAATATGTGTATCTTACAAAAAAGTAACCCCATTTTTACCAGAACACGGACATTCGAGGCTGCAAGTATGATATAACATGAGTCAAGACACTGTTTTGGTAGCTAAATATAAAGCTTGATGCTAAAGTCAAGCATCCAGATAAGCAGAAATTGGTTTGATATCAAAGTTTAATCATTTTTCTCTTTAAGTTATATTTGGGGGAGATTTTATAGTCTAGTTATATAGTATAGATAGTATAGAACAGAGGTGAAACAGGAAGAAAGAGGGGAGTGGGACCGGAAAAGCCCTGAGCCAGAATCGAACACAAGTCTCCCAGAGCGCAGGCGCCTCAACCCACCAGACAATGGCATCGGCCACCATTTGCGATTTTTTTTTTGCAACTTTTGTAAGTGTATATTTCTAGCAAGCTGGGTCTAAAAATAAATAAGCCCTGAGTGTCTACTGTCATGTGAGCCATTAATCGCCACTGTGGAATGTTAAATGACTGAGACATTTAAAACTGGACATGGACACCGCCGAAAAAAAAGACAAAAATTCATTTTTTTTGGCTGCTGGTAAACTAGATAATGATAACATGTAACATGGTATTATCAAAGAAGTCCAACCTGGAGTGCGACCCAAAGTCCTGGGTCTCGAATGAGCCGGGTTTGTGCGTCTGGCGCTGCCTGGTCTGCTGGATCCGGCTGGAGAGTGACGCTCTGGCCTTGTTACACAGTTCTCGGGCGTAGATACACCACTTACGCTCATATGTGTCGTAGTGTCTGAAGTGCTGGTGCTCTGAGAGGTCATGGACAGGTTTGAAGCAGACAGCTGGGAGACGTCTGGGGTTTGGACACTGTGCTCTGAAAGGAAGCAGGTTTGGTATTTTTAATATGGTGAAATATAGAGAAATAAATCTGGATATATTGTGAGTAGGGATGCACCGATATCTAAGACCGATAAATTTTGTGACATCACTGACTGAATTTTTACTGTAAAACGACTCGGCAGCAGCAGCGACAGAACGTAAGACTTAGCGGTGTGAAAATATTTCCAAATGAATCATGACAACTCGTGTATGGCAGACTGCATACTTTGTTCCACGGAAATATCGAGAGGCACATATAATATAGGTAATCTTACAAAACAACTGAAATTATACACAAAAGTGAGCAGGAAGAATTAGCCGCTAGCAGCACCTAGCAACCGACCCTGCAGCAAACTATTGCAAAAAAGAAAGAAAATAGCAAGAGATATATTCTATAAACCACACAAATATTGTACAGGTGTCGGTATTGAAAAGTACCAGGAAAGAAATTTCGGTACTCGTATTTTGTCGTAAATAGCATCAGTACATCCCTATATGTGAGAGTAAAGTAGCCCCTGGACTCACCTGACTCTTTTGGCTTTTTGGGCGTTTTCTTAGGCATGTCATGTGACTGGCTTTGATGTGCCTTTGATGATTTTCCATGTTTGTGACCTTTAAGCTTCATGTCTTTAATCTGAAGGCTGAGTTCAGCAGCGGTTAACGGCGTCCTCTCGCTTTCCACTTGAACCAATAAGATCTGAGCGTTCTGTGCTCCAGCCAATGAGAGTTGCTGTCTGGCCTCACGTCTGCGCTCCTCTTCTCTTTTTCTATGAGTAAATGACAGATCAGGGGGCAAAAACAAATTCATATTAATCAATCTGCGTAAAGAAACAAGAAAAAGATATGAAAGGAAGAAGGAAAGTGATAGCGAGTCAGACTGTGCTGATAGTAAGATTGTGGGTTCCCCTCGATAGTAAGATCCCCTGCTGGGCCACTGATCAAAGCCCTTAACCATCTTCTTTTCGCTTCCTCTCTCACTATTTCTTTCTTTTTACCTCTCTCTTTCTCTCTCTCTTTCTGCCTCTTTCACTATCCCTCTCTTTTCCCCTCTCCCTTTCAATCTGTCTCTCTATCTAGCTCTCGCTCTCTCTCTTTTCCTCTCTCTTACTATCTTTTTTTATCTCTCTTCCACTTTCTTTTTTCTTTCTCTTTTACTATCTATCTATCTATCTATCTATCTATCTATCTATCTATCTATCTATCTATCTATCTATCTATCTATCTATCTATCTGTCTGTCTATCTATCTATCTATCTATCTGTCTATCTATCTATCTATCTATCTATCTATCTGTCTATCTGTCTATCTATCTATCTATCTATCTATCTATCTATCTATCTATCCCCCCCCCGCTTTATCTCTTTCTTTTTTACTCTCTCTTACACACTCTCTGTCTCTCTCTCCCTCTCTGTCTCTCTCTCTCTCTCTGCTGGCCCTGAAAAGCTGACAGTGTTGTTTAATCACTGCAATTCAGACAGGCAGATAAATGAGCCTTAGCAAATATCCACATGTTAATCTGTCTGATGCAGTTTTCATATACCAAACCATCCATTATGTTAATCAGTCTCCGATGGTGTCAGACGGTAATCTGATCGTTTGCTGCGATCCATCGCAAATTGAAACGTAGCTAAAACAATTGTCAAGTCCTCGCAACCTTTCCGTTCTATTCGAGGCGTTAATGACTCGTATGGACATTCGACTGGAATGCAATTTTTTTAATATTGCACTGCATGTAATTGGCTTAATTCCTGTGATGAACACGAATAACAATTTTTGAAATTGTATTACACGTAAGATTATGATCAGATCATTTCAGCTTAGTGGCGGAGTGAATGAAGTGAAGGGGAAAAATTATATAAAGAAAAACGTCGCTTTCAGACCAACATCCATCTTTTATTTCTAATGATATATCGTCCAGTGTATTTACTGTCCTACGGAAGTCTCGCACTGTTGTGTATTTGCACCATGATCAAGTTCAAGGAGCTTTATTGTCATTTCAGCCATATATAGCAGATGCAGTACACCGTGAAATGAGATAACTTTTCTCCAGGACCCCCTGGTGCTACACAAAACACAGAATTTCACAAAACAACAAAGAGCCAGTAAACAGGATAGACATAAAGTGCATGTGTGTAATCTGCAGCAAAAAAAAAAAAAAAGACTAGCTCAGTGGATAAGGTATTGGACTGCTGATCGGCAGGTCTTGCGTTCCATTCCCTACACTACCAAGCTGGTATTGCTGGGTCCCTGAACAAGACCCTTAACCCCTAACTGCTGAGAGAGATAGAAATGATGAAGGGCGTCTGCCAAATGTCAGAAATATACATTTAAATGTATAAAAATAGTTAATGGGTCATTGATGGCTAAGCTAAATATTTTTGAATAAGTGTGTGTGTGTGTGTTGAGTGGCATTAGATGTCACTGATAGAATAGGAAAACCTGACAATTTTAGGGGACATTTGTGTGATTTTCACCTAAAACGGTTTATTTGTATATAGGAGTATCAAAAAGTTATACAGGTATACAAGAGTATCAAAATGTTTTGAGACACACCAACAGATGGCAGCACTATATGAAATCCTAAACCTTACTACTCGTAAGATTAGGTGTACTCTTAGACTTAGATTTGGGTAAAGAAAAAGCACTAACTGGAAGTTTAAATATAAGTGTGTGTGTGTGTGTGTGTGTGTGTGTGTCTTACTTGGCCGCATCTTTCCGGAGCTGCTCGTGCCTCATTAAAAGGTTCTTCCGCTCCTTGAAGGCACGCCGCACTTTATAGCCTTTGTACAAAGCCTGAATGGATAAAGCAGCGATGTCCTGGATGGCAGCGATAGACAGAGCACCATGTTCCAAAAGGAACTGCGTCACCTCTTGATGCTCTCCCAGCAGGGCATAGTCCAGAGGAGTGTACCTATACACACACACATACACACACACAGTCACACTAAACAGACTATATACAAATACCATGTATGTTTTCTATTACTAGATGTAGTCTGCAACTACATTATAATGCCAAAAGTTTGTAGACAACTGACCATCAGAAACATTTTGCTCCACTCTTCTAAAAAGTCTTTCCACTACAATTTAAAGCTTGAATCTGAAATGTGTGTTTATTCAGCTACAATAGTATTAGTGAGATCAGACACTAATGTCAGGTAAGGAGGTCTGTGGTGTAGTAAAGTTCCAGTTCATCCCCAAGGTGTTCAGTGGTGTTAAAGTCATGGGGGTTTGTGCAGTAACTTTTTTTTACCACAATCAGACCACACACAGTGGCTCCATCCGAAATCGCATACTTTTATACTATATAGTAATCGAAATGGAGTATGAGAGATGAATCTTTTGTATGAATCATTAGTATACCAATTAGCGTATGCAAAAAGTTTCTGGATGATCTACTACTCCTGCCCAGATTTTGAAGTATACATACGACGGACACTTTGGTATCCCATAAGGCAGCAGGAGAGTAAATCAATATCAATACGGCGGGTGTAGTACCATACTACCCGTAACTATACTATATAGAACATACTTTTTTTAACCGTGGGGAAATACGTACATTTACATTCACAGCATTTGGCAGACGCTTTTATTCATAGTGGCTCACATTTATCTTCTTTATACATCTAAGCAATTAGGGGGTTAAGGGCCTTGCTCAGGGGCCCAGCAGTGGCAAATTGGTGGTACTGGGAATCAAACTATGATCTTCCAATTAGCAGTACAACACTTTAACCACTGCGCTACCACTTCCCTGGTACTTACTTAAATGTAGAACCTGATTAAAAAGTATGGCATTTCGGATGGAGCCCATGTTTCAACAGAACTTGGAAGGGTTTTGTGCACAGGGGTATACTGTCCTGCTGGAACAGTGTAGAAATAATGTAATACTACAACATACAAAGACATTCTAAACAGCTGTGTGCTTCCAGATTTGTAGGAAGATTTTGGAGAAGAAGCACATATGGATCTGATGGTCAGGTGTTCACAAATTTTTGGCAAATACATTTAATCCAATTTTTGCATATATTTCATTTTAGAATGTTAAAAAAGAAAAAGGGGCAGTTAGGTTCGTTTAGACGCCCCTCTCCAGAGTGACTTACATTTATCTGTTTTTTTTGTTTTATATACAACTAAGCAATTAGGGGTTAGGGGCATTGCTCAAGGGCCCAGCAGTGGTAACTTGTTGGTGCTGGAAATTGAACCCAGATCTTCTAATTATCGGTCCAGCACCTTAACCACTGAGCTACCGGTACCCTTACTAATAACAAATACTATATACAATCTATATATATATATATATATATATATATATATATATATATATATATATATATATATATATATATATGTATATATGTATATCTTTATCAATCGCTGTGGTCAGTTTAATAGCAACATCTGTAAAACTGCTTATTCATGCAGTTACACAATTATTCATTCAGGAAATAATCATAAAGATACAAATCAAAAGCTTTACCTTTACCTTTATCGCTTAAATCAAACCTTACAAAATTGGAAAAAGTGCAAACTTTAAGCCCAGGTGTGAGTATTTCCGAAACCGCTGATCTCTCGGGATTTTTACACACAACCGTTTTACAGAATTCTGCAAGGACAACGTCCAAACTCTGGACTGACCAGATGTCTTAAGGTTATCATTTCTATAGTTACAGCTCATACACAGGGACTCGTATGGAGGTCGATGTATATAACCCGAGACTAGTAACAAACAAAAAAAAAAATCAATATTTTTTAAATATATATTTAGATAACAAATACACTTCAGTCTCATGCGACTCTACAGGACTGAGAAATTTGCTCTGGCGGGGTTTCTCTGTAACGAGACGGTAAAAAGCTGTGTTTTTGTCTTATTAACTTGAAAAGAAAGAGAAAATTAAAGACCGGTAACAGATTGAGCGCTAATAACAGTAATAACAGGAACTAACTTGTCTTGCTGCTGTTTCATTATCATTTCATTTCATTTCATTATCACATCATTAAATGTTACTAATAAAAATGTTTATGTACTGTCGTGTTTTAGAATAAAAAAACCCCAAAACAAACGCTATGGGACATGCTTTCTTCAGACATTAATACATTTCTGGGATCCTTTATCTCACTTTTTTTGTTTTTCTGTACCTTAACAGTCGACTACAGAATTATTGGCACCCTTTAAGAGTTGCAGAATGGTCCAGAAGATGTATAATTGTGTGAGTACTGTGCTGTGGATGTACCTCTCCTCTGTATGCTCCATGTGGTTAGGAAAAGCTCCACATCCCAAAAGAAGTTTTACAGCATCTAAATAACCGTTATTACATGACCAGTGAAGCGCCGTCCTCCCCTTATCACACAAACAAACACACACATAAACACACACACATATACATACACACGGATTTTAAGAACATCGGCACAAATATTGTTTCGAAAAGTCTGACTATCAAAACATGAATCAAAGACAGTACAAGACCAAAGGTTCATTTCATCCGCAAAGAAAAGGAAATTTATCAGAAGCTCCAAACACAGAAAAGGACCAAAGCAAGAAAAGCACATAAGTAGATTTACATGCATAGACGGTGTTAATGGTAAGTCTCCTCCTGTGGGTGTTATATGTCTGGAGAAACTGGCAAAGGAATGTATGAAACCAGCTTTTCGGGAAATTTTAGATGTTCAAATGTGTAATAACAATAAAAAACCACTGATTAAAACTTTGAGAAGGATAAATAATAAAAGTAAACATGCAAATGCGCTATTTAATTATTGAAATCTATACTTAAAATCCCTGGGGGTAAAAAAAGTAAAAAAATTATTTGGTCAAAGTTGGGTTCGGCTGACAAAAAAAACTCCTGTGTTATAACATAAATGATAAGAAAAACAAAACTGTCTTGTAAAAAATATTATCTATAAATGATTAAAAACAATGTGATTATTATTTATCACTGAAACAAAAACACATTGAGTTTAAAAAATGCAACGCAACAGTGATGCATCATCATCTCTTATCTCCGTCTTACAGTGATTTATCTGATGCTGTTCCGTACCTCTTTATCCTGGATGTTGGGGTCAGCATCATGCTGGATAAGCAGCGCCATGCAGTTTATATAACCCGCATAGGCAGCGCACTGCAACGGCGTCCTGCCCGCGTGATCCTGCAGGTTTGGTCCAAGCCCGTTCTCCATCAGTACCTCGCACACCTCAGCGTTTCCGCCCAGCGCTGCCCAGTGCAGTGCCGAATGACCGTCTGTGTCGACCAAGTCCACACGTGCTCCACCTTAAACACAGACATTAATCTTCTTAGACGTTATTAGACTTTTTGTCTCATATTCTTACTTTTATTATACACTACAAGTCTAAATGATTAACCCTTTACTGATAAACTTTATAGTTATGGGATTGCTTTCGTACACATCCTGGCCTCCACCAACAGCTACATGTCAGTTATGAATGCGATTAGCATATAATTAAAAACATTTAATTAACGTTTTACAGAGGGTGTCTTACCCAAACTGTTGCCAAAAATGACATTATTACTATACTTGGACCCTCGAACCTCCTCAAGCAACATTAGGGTAAGAGGTAGCTAAGTAGTTAAGGTGTTGGACTTCTGATTGGAAGATTAATTCCCAGCACCACCAGGCTGCCAGCATGGGACCCTGTGCAAGGCCCTTAACATTCTAGCATAGCAGTGCCCACAGAGTGATTATTTCTAAGCTTTCTAAGTGGCTCAATTGGTTAAGGTGTTGAGTTATTAATCTGAAGACCAGAAACACCTGGGTTCAAGCCCCACCACCGGCAAGCCAACTGCTAACCCTCCTTGCTCCAGGGGTGCTGTATCATAGCTGACCCTGCGATCTGACCCCCCAATTTACTAAGATGGGATATGCGAAAAACGCTGCATTTCATTGGCTCTGTACACGTACCTTGCACAATGAAGTTATTTATGATTATTTCCTTGTTAAGATCTTTACACACGTGCACACAAGCACCTTTGATAAGGGTAAGAATGACATCACGGTGGCCCATCTCACAGGCGCGGAACAGGGGAGTGTGTTTCATCACATCCAGAGGGTCCACTATAGCGCCTTTTTCCAGCAACAACCGAACAGTGGATACATGGCCTGAGAGTGCAGCTGCATGTAGTGCTGAGATCACACACACACACACACACACACACACACAGACACAGTAAAATTAGTTCATATCTGCTGTCTGTCAAAATTAACGTATCAGGTTAACGTAGATTAGATTAACATATTTGCTTTTGATATTTTAATATTTTACGTCACAATGATAAATTTTGGTGCTACACCAGTGCAACACAACAGGAAAAAATATTTTACAATTTTCCTGACTAGTTTATTTGCGGATGGTATATTATTTTAATTATTTTGTTATTTTAATACTTTTGTACTAATAAATGTTTAAATAATTTTCATCTGTATTTTTTTTTTTTTTTTTTAGAATTTAATTTTGTCGTGCTTTTTATTGGCTTTACATTGTTTATGATTCTATGTGTGCCTTTTATTTTTTTATTTCATTTAATTAATAAATTTAACTAATAAATCTTTCGCTTGTAGTGATACAGTATACAATATTTATTTATTTTTCCGTTATTATTTTGTTCATTGTATTCGTTTATATTTATTATATTTATTAGTTTACATTTAATGAGTATAGAATTTATACAATTTTTTATTTTCATTATCGACTTGCAAAAAATATTAAACTTTTCGATGATATTCTAATTGGTTGCTGCATCTATTACTTGATACAGTTAGGGTTATTATTTGTTTACCTGCCGATGTTTAATATGTCTGACTTAGTCAGACAAACTGTTGGCTGAATATCTGATGCAGCATCCACCTGAAAATAAAGTCGCTCTGTTGCTTTCGTTCCTTTATAGTAACAAGGAGAGCCAATGAGGATCAGCTAAAGCTTGGAATTTCCAAATAATGTTAAAGTCACACTGTCGACTTTAATCCATAAATACACACTTATCTATTTTTAGCTTTACATTTTTACGCCTCAAACATAATGCTGAACAAGACAAATAGTAATTGGTGGCTTTAAACGTCAGTCAGATGCTCTGTTGGGGGGTCCAGGGCCAAAAAAATCTGCCGATCATCTTCTCGATTCTGAAGATCTGGTTACATGAGACAAGGTTGACCGAGACTCACCCGTTCCTCCATATTTGTCGGCCATGTTGATGTCCAGATCTCGCTTAAGCTCCAGCATGACATTGATGACATCATTACTGCCTTTCCCAGCGGCCCACATGAAGGCGGTTCTGCCCTCCAGATCAGGCTCATCACGTACCGAGTGGTGCTTCAGAAAAACCACCACCGTGTCCTGATGCACAGATTTAAACAGGTGTCAACCTCCAGACGTGGCTTAAACACCTTCACACACACACACACACACACACACACACACAAATAGACAGAGAATGTGTATCATACAGCATTGTTGCTCTGAGCTCCATAGTGCAGCGGTGTGGCTCCCTGGCTGTCTGATGGAATCATGCCTGACTTGTTTCTCTCCAGCAGCAGATGAACGATCCGTGCATGACCTGAAAACACAACCCGTTCACAGGATTCACAATTTACACTCAAACAATCTCACATGGTATTTTACATCCACCATATGAGAACCAAATCACTGGAAAGGATGCCTGCATACACAATATGTGAGAATAAACAACATGCTGCACCAAAGTGCCAAATAAATTATTGACAGCAACAGCGATGATGGTCAATACGGGACGAAGATAAATATATATCACAGATTATTAACAAAATAAAATGATTTAGTCGTACTATTCCACTGTCTATCATATCATACATTATTTTAAAAGTTGTACTGTTGTAATTCAAAAGTGTATTTTTTATTATGCAAGTGTGTATATAAAGGTTTATAAACTTCCCGAACCCACCCCACCTTTGTATTAGTATTAATGTTTTATTTTTGGCTTCGTGCGATTGGGCCTTTGCAATGTCATTTATGCCTTTTATTGTTTTTTCTTTGGCTTCCTTTAGTGTGCAACATTAGCATTACGGTCTTCTTTTCTAAATCAAATTGGAATAAATGGCTAAATTACTTGAATGATTACTATGATTACTTAATTACTGATTATAAACACACATTAAATTCAAAAGCACTGTAAAATTTACCATTTTTAGTTATAATACATTATCACCATCAACTATTTACAGCCCTGTATTACTAACATTACCAACCCCCAACCCTTTTAGCACCAGCCGCCACTGGAGAGCAATGTCTACATATATGACTATAAAATAATGTTTACAATATGTCTATTTCAGAACGCTTATAATTATATACCCGCTGACGCAGGTGACTGTAATTAATACTTTTTGCAAACAGACCAACCAAATAACCTTTTTTCTTTGGTTTGTACTGGATGATAAATTTTATTCCTTATATAGAACAGAAGTGTATGCTAATTAGAAGCACTGTTATCGACCCAGTGCACAACAATAGGCGCCTGAATGGTACAGTGTTTAAGGAGTCGAACTCTAAGTAAATACTTTATGTAATCACATCTGGCTTGCTTTAATTTTTACATTATACAGACACTATCGATAGCCGAGGTATGTGTTATAATCTGTCATTCGGTGGTTTCCTAGACAGCAAACAAGCACAAACTGAAAGCAGCAACAATCCACACAGCATGAAAAACTGGGATTTAGTGCTATATCTATACATACTATATGGCATAAAAAACATTCATGGACACCTTACCACCAGCCCCAGACAAGTGTGTCTTCCTCAAACTTCCACAAAGTTTAAAGTACACAGTTGTCTAGGATGTCTTTGAGTTTTGTAGCATTACATTATTTCTTTATGCAAAATAAAACATTCATGAATTTTTGCAGACAACTTTATCCCGACGGTTAAGGGCCTTGCTTCGGGGCCTAACATTTTGGTAACATTAGGAATTAAATTCACAATATTTCAAACAGCAAACCAACACTTTAATCAATGACCTACCAAACACTGATCCAGCATGACAATGCCGCTGTGCACAAAGCTCCTAGGCTCCATAAAGACATGTCTCAGCTCCATAAAGACATGTGGGTGTGTTCTGGCTGGAATGGAACTCAGTATGTGACATTTATGAGTTCATGGATTCTAGGGGGTTCGGTGAGTGCCCTCTAGTGGAATATTATGGCAAAAGCCAAAGTACCCGCTGACTTAAGTGACTCCAAAGGACTAGTGAGACACAGATATTTTCAGTGATTGATTAGAATGATTCGAATCTGTAAATGTGTGGATTTAGATTTGTGATAGCACCTTAAATTATCTGTTAACTGCTTGAAATCAATGCAGGGCTTCTGTATGGGGTGAAAAACAATGTATTATTATCTGTATATGGTGATGTAACTGATGACAAATTGTTTCCTATGATGCCTGTGTGAGAGAATGATGAGCCAACCATGTAATCTGTGTAACAGAGTGAAGGGAAAGTATTCACCCTGGGCATTTTAGTGTGGTCCTAATCTGGGTGTTTTTGCTCCTGCTTTGCTACACAGTGCTGGTCTGATTTGACTAAATCCTATAAAACCCTAATGTGTTTGCGGTTATCTTACATCATCCCAAATTTGCACAGACAAACCTTTGCATTTCCACTTACCATATTATTCGTTTGTTTATTATTTGGTGCTATTCCGTGCAGTAAGGCAACTTAGCTTTTCTGTGTCCTACAATTTTCCCATCCCACAATAGTAGGTTACGTTATGTTACATCCTGAAAAAAGGTGATAGTCCTGGGTCCTGTCCGAAATCGCATACTTCCATACTATATAGTAAACAAAACTAAGTATAGCACTGGCGAGTATGGCACTGAGTATGCCAGACGAGTAGTATGTCTGAATGCTTAAAATGCAATTTGCAGTACAGTGACCTACTTCCGGATTTTGACGTTTTGATGCATGCAAAGTACAGTTTACTATCCCATGAGGCCACAGGAGGTGGTGGAAAACGTTTACGCAGCACTTCAAGTATTTTAAGTAACTTAAGGAAAAAATTGCACTCGTTTAACATCATTCAATTTAAACATTATTTATCGTAAAATTTGCGCTGTTGTGACATTGTAGGTCATGTGACAATATCAAAATGGTGGACAAAGTACATCCGAATTTCATTCATACTACCTGTAATCATACTATACAGAACATACATTTTTTTAATGATTGGAAAGTACGTACTTCCTAAAATCTAGGTTAGCTGTCTAGAGGATAGTCACATGACTCATTTTTCTTTGTGCTTAAATAAATAATTAACAGATATCATACTGGACAGTGGAAAATTAGAAGCAGGGTACCGAGCAATGCGGCCCAGTGAAGAGGTGTTCTGAAGAGGTTGTCGTAGGCTGTAACGCTGCAACCTTCGTACGAAGTCAAAACTTCGACTACGGCTTCATTCCCGTCGGCTACGGCAAAATGAAGCGGCGTCCGGCCTTCGTAATCCTGCCAGTTTAAAAGAGACTCTGTGGGAGCAGCGTCCTATAACACACATACACACACCAACACTTACACAGTGTGAGTGAGCTAAGAGGTCGTTAGAAAAAATTGAAGTATTTAGGCAATTATCTTTAAAACCCATCGTGGCTCAATGTTAAAATTTCCTTCAGTAAAAATTTAAGAGTTAGTAATTAGGACGTTATATCATGGAATTCACTTCCTTTAGCTAAAGGCAAAATAACATGACCTCAAATTCAGAGCTAGTTTGTAATTGTGGATGTTGTATAAACTGTATTATACTCTTTGTGTGCTTATAGTTGTGTTTGTGTGTGTGTGTGTGTGTGTGTGTGTTTTGGGGGGTGTTTCTCACCAGAATGCAGCGAACAGTGTGTGTGGCGTTAGGGTGCTTGTTGTGAGCAGCCCAGTGCAGGGGAATCTTCCCCTCGCTGTCGGGTATTCCGATGTTTGAGTCGTGTTTGATCAGCAGCTTTACGTGTTCGGGGTGGTTGTAGAACGCGCTCCAGTGCAGAGCTGTCTGCTGTATACACACACACACACACACCCACACACGCACACACATGCAGATTCAGCTTCAAAAGCTTCCCATTGTGTCGTCTCAGAAAAGTGCTTTAAGCAAACTGAGGTTTCCAGTAATTGGGTACCGCAGTAAATTCTTTTCTAATTATGTCAACAAATTTATAGAGCATCTCTTCCCAGTTAAAACTAACACCACAGCGCTGTGGAGTTCTCCATCCTGATTTTCCAGAACGCGTTGATTACTTGTCTTTGACAGCGGCACCGACAGCAGTGTCGACTGCTGAAATTAACTGTATATTGAAGCACCCGTTCGAAAAAACTCTTTTAAGGTGGAAAATCACCTTAATTAAAACCAGTCGAACCACAAAATACTTGTTAGTTGGGTTTGATTAATTAGTAAGTTGGTTTGCGTTCCTAGCCAATGTTCACAGGTCTGGTGGATCTACCGCATTATTGGGTTTTTAATCAACACAGCCAGAACAATTGATGGAAACACTTATCTTAAAACTTAAAAGGTGTTTAATTTAACTTACTTAAAAACAATAGAGACATCATTTATGGTTAATATTTGTCATTAAGGACATATTTTAGAGCACATTTGAAAATCTAAGTGTTATATCAAAAAAATATCATCTATTTACTCTCAAAGACATAACACAACATTCATTCATTCATTTTCTATACCCGTTTATTCCCTAATTCGGGGTCACGGGGATCTGCTGGAGCCCATCCTAGCCGCCTCTGCAAGAGCGAAGGGCAGGAGGGGTAACACCCTGGACAGGTCGCCAGTCCATCGCAGGGCCATTACACAACATATCATAAAAATACATTGATATGATGACAAGACTAAAAAGTATGACGTAACATATTTTTGTTAAATATACACTGAATATAAAGGCCAAATTGGGCAGCACGGTGGTTTAGTGGTTAGCACTGTTGCCTTACAGCAAAAAGGTCTCGGGTTCGATTCCTGGACAGGGGTCTTTCTGTGTGGAGTTTGCATGTGTTCTTGCGGGGGTTCTCTGGTTTCCTCCCACAGTCCAAAACATGTATGTTAGATTGATTGAGTATAGGAGTGAGTGTGAGTGTGTGTGTGGCCCTATAATGGACTAGTGACCTGTCCATGGTGACCCCCTCCTGCCTGTCACCCTTTCAGAGACGGCTGGGATAGACTCCAGCAGATCCCCAGGACCCCGATTTAGGAAATAAGCAGGTATAGAAGATGAATAAAGATTAAATCAGGTTAAGTCTGTATAAGTCCCTCTTATACAAGTCTGTATAAGTTCCTCTATATTTGCGAAATATATATTTGCACAGAAGTTTTTAGCTCCAGCTTCAGTCCAATAATGTAAGTCGCTCTGGATAAAAGCGTCTGCCAAATGCTGCAAATGTAAAGGATTATTTTCCTAAAATATTTTTTTATTTCATACTAAAACACTCAGATTACTTAGTGCTTACTAAAGGTTCTCCAACAAACATCTTAGCCAAGTGACCCATGATCAGCAGAACAATGTAACACATCAACCCTGACAGCGTTGTCTATTTTGTGCGATCAGTTGGACCGACGGTTTCATCACAAGAACTGCGCTAATCAAATTATAACAAATCCAACAGCTCTAGACTGGGGTGCTGATGAACAACAAAACATCTCTATGCAGACAAAAGGGAACACTCATGCAACCGCAACACACACACACACACACACACACACACGCACACGCATGCATACACATACTTGGAGTGACTTGCAATTTAAAAGCCTTAATAACAGCCGTTTGTCTGCGGAACGAGATGGTAAACGATGTTGGGTACGAGTGGCCTCTGTATGTGTGTGTGTGTGTGTGTCGGAAAGTAAACCAGGGTAAATGTTTACAGTAATTGGAGCCAAAGTGAATAAAAAAACTGCATGTGGTCCGTTAAACTGGAGAACTCGATGCCAATGGTTCCCAGGAAAATGCTCAGCAAAGCCACTATTATGTCTGGGAAGGTAGAGAGAGCAGACGGCTGCTTCTATTCTGCTATTATGTACTATTATACTATTGCCTACCATATACTACAGTAACATCAGTAACAATTCTGTATCACCAATTATTATCAGATTTAATTTCAATTCAATATCATATACATTTAAATTTGTGGCATTTGACAGATGCCCTTATCCAGAGCAACTTACATTTGTCTCTTTTATATAACTGGGCAATTAGGGGTATAGGGCCTTGCTCAGGGGCCCAGAAGTGTCAGATTAGTTTTGTTGGCAATCAAACCCCAATCGTCCATATACCACATACCAAGAGTATTAGATGTCCTTATTTATCTGACATTAAGTTATCATTTGCCTACCAAATACCTCATGGGTTGGATTTTGTATATGCACAAAATCAGAAAAACAAACTATTTTAAGTTTGTGGCCCTCAGGGACCTCCAGAGTCTGAGGGTTTTTATGACTCTTGAATTTTGCAATTACAGAAAATGAGAAGTTTTCAGCAAAAAAAATAAATAAAAAATTGGCATAACAATCACAAAAAAAAAACTATAAAATCATCGATAAAGTTTTGACATTTTCTACTAAACACAAACGATATTTTATTGTCTATATTAAAACATTGACAGTCTTTCAGAGGATCGGATTTTTTTCACAAATATACGTCTACATACATTTGCCAGTTGCTTTTATCCAAAGCAACTTCCATGTCTGTTATCTGTTAAGGTTTAAGGGCCTTGCTCAGGGACATAAGAGTAGCTGATTGGCAATGTTGGGTTTTCTACCGGTTTGTAATTAGTAGCCTACATTTTCTCCAGTAATATAGCACTTCCTCCAATTTGACGACACGGTTACGCTCCACCTCTAAAAGTCAACCGGTTTTCAAGCCGACAAAAATGAGTTATTTTCCACAGAAACCCAGATTAGTGTGTAATTGATCTGTTCACATCTGATCTGCTTTTCTGTAACCTCTGCCTTAATTATTAGAAATTAAAATCCTAATCCTAATGTGCCAATCCACATCCATATTTCCATAATTACCGGTGTAAGCTAATTGAAAAATTTAGCGAGCTAAGCTATCAGTTACTCTACATTTAATGACGCTTTACTACACTGAACCTCCACTAAGAAATGTAGCAAGCTAAGCTAAAAAGAAATGACCTTCATCTATAAGTACTTGTGTTGGCCACACAGCTCTACGAAAGGTGGTGGAAAGGAAAGAAGTAGCCAAGTGGAAGATAGGGGTTTGATTCCCAGCACCACCAAATTGTTACTGCTGAGTCCCTAAGCAAAACCGTTTACTCAGTTGTATGAAAGAGAGAAATGTAAGTCGCTTTGGATAAGGGCTTCTACCAAATTCTGTAAAATACTACTTGATCAAAAAAAGAGCTTAGCTGCCGAAAAGCTATTTAAATACACTAAACAAAGATGCTACCACCACGCTACAGAAAAATGTAGTTAAACTAGCAGTGCAGCGCTACTGCCCAATACTGCATAATACATAATAAAAATGAAAAGATCCCGATAGGCTGTTAAATTTTATGATGTAATAACGCTAATTTGCCTGTCACACATTTACCACTCACAACTGAAGACATTTTAGACGTTTTTGGAACCTTTTTTACAACTCAAGGGTTTTATTATTAAAAACACACATAGTATGAAGTGACCTCCCACAAGGTTAAGATGGCAACCTTTAGCCTAGCAGGCGCCTGGCAAGCTTGCTTTCAGGCAGTGGCTTTGAGAAAATATATTTTATTAGACTATTTCAATGGGCTTTCATATCCTCTAAAATCAGAGAGTGCAGAGTGCTCCTGCTGTTTTACAACACACACACCCATTTAGGCAGACACACACACACACATTTTCAGCTGACCCGATTTTCACCTCAGCCTCTTACACAAAGCACTTCATAAAAAGTGTAAAAATGCTGGCAGTATCCCACGACTGTGTTACCTTATTCCTGTCCTGAGTATCCACCTCGCCAGGTGCCATGTGCTTGAGCAGGAGAGAGAGAGGTTTGTGGCTGGGGTGACGTGTTGCTAAGTGTAACGGTGTCATTTCTTCGACATCCTTCAGCAGCCAATTAGCATGCCGTGACAGGAGCAGTTTCATGAAACGAACATTTCCCTACAAATAAGAGGCAAATAAATGGGATTATTCACCTTGACAGTCGATCTTCAAGAGCAACACTTTCAAATCCTGGTCCCCACTGCTGACGTTATTCATTATTAGGTAATAAAACCGCACTCACATCATACTATAGGTGGTATTCCTCAGGGTTCAATGTTGGGTACTGTTTTCTTTTATGTTATTTTATCTCTGATTTGTGTTTTATTAAATATTATTTGTACCACAGCAATTGATTAAATTGAGATGTTGTTTTAAGTTAGAAAACAGCAGATTCCACTATTATAGGCAGCATGTTCAATTGTTGTTGTTGTTGTTTTAATTGTTGTTGCCCATCAATTGTTGTTTTAATTGTTGACCACAACGCAATACATTTTGTGTTGTATTTTTTCTTTTTTTTTTCACTTAAACTTGAAATATCATCTAAAAAATAATGGAATAAATCAATGTCTTATACTATTATGATTTTCCCAGATTACAATTTGAAATTATTGATAAAATACTTTAAAAAGGTTAGGAAGAGTCTTTAATTTTATACATACATGTGTGTGTATATATATAAATATATATATATATATATATATTATATATTATAATTTATATATATTTTATATACTATATAAAATTTAGAACTCTGACTAAACTAAAAAACAATGCCATTTCTTTTCCAGTATGTCTTTTTTTTCTTGATTTTTAATTTGGCATGTTATCAATAACCCAGAAAGCGTAAAGTCCTTGGTCTGACCAAACAACTGGAATAGTACTGACACCCAGGAATCCCTCTATAAATGTTACAAAAAGGTCTGTGTGTGTGTGTACGTGTGTAATCAAATTAATTACTGTTTTCTTGCTACCGTTACTGACAATACTATAATCACTATCATTGTTACTATAACTAAGCTCACTGAAGCAGTTTCTCTCAGCCATCGGACCTTTTTCTCTGGTGTATGTAGGGTGGGGTGTGACACGCAACTGATGATAATTGGTGCGTGTGGGGAAGTGGTAGCGCAGTGGTAAAGGTGTTGGACCGCTAACTGGAAGATCAGGGTTCAATTTCTAGCACTGCCCCCTGTTGGGCCCTTAACCCCCAATTGCTCAGATGTATAAAGGAGATAAATGTAAGTTTGGAACTCTGGATAAAGTCTGAAATGGCATACTACTTAAGTAAGTACTACATTTAAGTAAGTACATACTTGCTGACCACTAAATAAACCAATCTATATAGTACAGTACTACAGGATACTGGAAGTATGAGCACTACTTTTCCCTCATTAGGATGAAAGACAAGACTGCTTATGTAAATTATGCCCAGGAAGAAAGAGTCTCTCCATGTCGGTGGCAAGTGATTCTAATCTAATGAAGCATCTCACCTTGTCACATGACACCACAATATAAAAATGTGTAGTTTAGTGTACAACATTATTATTATTTTTAATTAATGTTTATTTATGTTTATTTAATGTTTATATTTTTAGCTGATATACATTACTAATTACTACTGCATGCCACTTCTGTACTTTGCACTACCTATCATTATGCATCTTTGTACAATCTATAAACTAGCTATTGTACACCTCCATACTCTATCCATATACCTCTGTACATTATTTACCCCCACCTCTGTAATTATCATCCCCATACCCTATTTATTACACTGATATTTATTGTAAATAAGCCACTTATGCACTTCTGGTTAGATGCTAACTGCATTTCATTGACTCTGTACATGTACCTTGCACAATGACAATAAAGTTGAATCTAATCTAATCTAATCTAATCTAATTATTTATTCTATTTAATACTAGGAGGAATCCAAGTTATTCAACATATTTGACATTTTTTTCTTAAAGGCACCCATATGGGTTAGATTCCGGCTCTGGTCTTTTCTGGTCCCACCTCTCTCTCTATCTCCCCCATTTCATCTCTGTCTGTCTTATCAATAAATTCTAAAAACACCCCCAAAATATCTTTAAAAAAAGTAACTAATAACTATAACTAATTACATGTACTAGTAATGACATTACTAGTGCCAAACACTGGTGTGTGTATAATCTCCACCTTAAGGGGGTATGTGAGTAATACTGTATGTTCAACTTTGTGTATATGTATGTGTGTGTGATCTCTTCCACTACTTTTGTGTTTGCGTGTATCATCTCTACTACTGTTTAAAAGATTCAGCAGTGGTGTGTGTGTGTGTCTGTGTTGGTTCTTGGTCTCTATTTTCAGCCCAATTAGTGTGTTAATCCCCAAGCTACACCTCTTATTGATCTAGGTGTCAGAGCGCTCCTCATCAACTACTCTTCCTTCTCTGCTGTCTTTTCTTTCTCTCTCTTTCCCCCGCTCTGTCTCTCCTGCTCTGTCTCTCTCTGTCTCTGCGCTGCTCTGACAGTCATGTTGTTGATTTTTTTTCTTATCTCATACGGTACCTGAGCCAAAACTGGGGACATCTCAATCACTAGGTGGCAGTAGAGTCCCTACGTTCCAACAGGTCTAATCTTTTTGTTTCAAATCGCGGCAAGTTACAGCTAAGCAAAAATCATAGGTATCACGTCAGTGAGTTTAGAGAAAAAGTTTCAGAATGAGAGTGAGAGTGTAAAAGAGAGAAAGAGAGAGAGAGAGAAAGTGTGTGTATAGAGACAGTGTGTATGTCACCTTCTGTGCAGCGAGATGCAGTGCGGTCCTCTTGCTCCGATCGGCTTTGTTGACGGAAGCTCCGGCCTTTAGTAGCGTCTCTGCACAGTCCGAGCGGTCGGCTAGCACACAGTACATTAGAGGAGTTCTGCCAAACTGATCCTCACTGTCTCTTAGACATGGCTCTGCTACAAACACACACACACACACACCCTTTTAAAATCCTTCCAGTTACATACTATTTTGCAGCGGTGGGTAGTAATTTATTACACTTACTTGAGTAAATTTTTTGGATGACTTTTACTTTTAGAGTATTTTTAATGATGTGTACTTTTACTCTTCCTCAAGTACATTTGAAGTAAAAAAAAAAAACGTAACTTTTAGTTTAGCGGACGTTTAATTAAAAGATGAAGCAGAGAAAGACGCGGGCAAGTTATCGGAGGCAGATCATCACCATTGTCCTAAAGTTTAGTCAATATTTTTACCAAAACAAACCGACATCACAACGTATAAGAATTTCAGCTCTAATCTAAAAACGGTAGGTTTCAAAATGACACCAATTTGAACCTGGTTAATAATTTAATATTAATAATTCGGTATCTGTGGGCACTTATTTTATGGGCATTATTGTAAAACCACATTTCACACACCGTCCGAATGTTTTTCCTTTTATGCGCTCATGTGCAAGCAATGACAAGTATCTTATGAACCTACAAACACACACACACACACACACACACACACACACATGCATGAACAAACATTTATTCTGCTCATTTTCATATCCATTTAACACAAAACCAAATAAATTAAACAGCAAACTGAACCGTTCGTCATTTATACATAATCCGAACACCTGACTAAAGTAGATTTTTGCCTCCTAATCAAACACGAAAACAACACAGGACTGTATTTTATTTTATTCCCAGGTAAATAATGCATGTACATAAAAATAAAACGTCAAAATAAAGTAAGGAATTGGTCTTAAAATGTAGCAAATAAAAACAGAGTTAACTCTTAGGCTACTTTACTTTACGTTATTTTACTCTTACTTGAGTATTGAGATTGTTACTTTTACTCTTACTTAAATGTTAAGATTGTTACTTTTACTTGAGTATTAAGATTGTTACTTTTACTCTTACTTAAATATTAAGATTGTTACTTTTACCTTTACATGAGTATTGAGATTGTTACTTTTACTCCTACTTGAGTATTGTAATTGTTACTTTCACTCCGCCTTGAATATTAAGATTACTTTTACTCCTACTTGAATATTAAGATTGTTACTTTTACTCTTACTTGAGTATTGAGATTGTTACTTTTACTCTTACTTGAATATTAAGATTGTTACTTTTACTCTTACTTGAGCATTAAGATTGTTACTTTTACTATTACTTGAGTATTGCAATTGTTACTTTCACTCCTACTTGAATATTAAGATTGTTAATTTTACTCTTACTTGAATATTAAGATTGTTACTTTTACTCTTACTTGAGTATTAAGATTGTTACTTTTACTCTTACTTGAGTGTTGCAATTGTTACTTTCACTCTTACTTGACTATTAGGATTGTTACATTTACTCTTACTTGAGCATTAAGATTGTCACTTTTACTTTTATATGAGTATTAAGATTGTTACTTTTACTCTTACTTGAGTAAATTTTGCCACAAGTACTTATATATATATATATATACCTGTGATCAGCTTCTGTAAGGAGCTTCTATCTCCATTTACGGCTGCTGCATGCACCTGCGAGCTTAAGGGGGCGGGGCCAGGTGACTTCAAAGGCTGTTCTGTAGCCTGTAACAATAGGGCACAGATGCACACACACAGTTAGCGTCACATTCTACGCTGACAATATAAAGCTAAAGTTATACACTTCAAATTGAGAAGAACAGCAGCAAACAACACACACACAGACACACACATTGTGCTGAGGCAGGTTAGTATTTTTAAACAGGAAGAACTTTAATAATCCAGGAAGTAATCCAGGAAGCAAATGTATGTCTTCATTGGTCTTATTAATATTGCAAGCGTGAGATTATAAAAATAAATTATACTTCCTACACAAGTGTACGTTAGTAATAACCCGATCAACTGAAGCCAGCAAATTCCTTAACACTAATTATCTCTTTAACACAGACTATCTCTCTCTCTTTCTTTCTCTCTTAGTTGATCTCTCTCGCTCTCTCTTTCTCTCGCTCTTTTTTCCTATCTCTCTTTCTCTTTCTGTTAATCTCTTTCTCAATCAATTCAACAAATTATCTATGATTTGTTTTACTGATACTTAATAAACATAAATGGATGACGCTGCTACATTAGTTAAAGTTAGTGTTAGTGTTAAAGAGATTGCCGGCTCCCGTTGCATTATGGGTAAGTAGTTTTTGGCTATTTAAAGCGAAGATTCCAACCCTATGGGGACTTTGAGGATGTCAGCAGGATGTACTTCAGTCATACGACCCCCACTGACTGTATATGATTATAGAAAGGACACTGATGCTTTTGAGTCTGGTTCATCTCAAGGGTTCTTCCTCGTACCATGTAAGGAAGTTTTTTTCTTGCCACAGTTGCCCCAGGCTTGCTCACCTAGGGGTGTTTTTGCTAACATTTCTTTTACTGACATCAATCATGGACTTTTGTTTTGCTACTTATGTTCTATAAAGCCGCTTTTAGATAATGTCCATTGTTAAACACACGCTATATGAATAATACTAAGGAAAAAATTATATATACTTTGTTAATCCTTCTCTCTCTCTCTCTCTCTCTCTCTCTCTCTTTCTTGTATTGCACCTACCCTCTGGGTAAAGAAATCTAATTCCAATAAGTCGATAATCAATCAATATCCATCCAACATTCTTCTGTACCACTTATTCTACACACCCGTTCACACGCGTCAATCAGTCTATCATGGCCAACGGGAGAACACATGAGTACCTGAAGGAAAACCCCGAAGCACATGGAGGACATGCAAACACTATACACACACAAGGGACGAATCAAACCCCCCAACAGCGGCGGTGCGGGGCAAACATACTAACCCCCCGAGGCTACCGTTCCTGCAGAGTTAAAGGAATAATTTCACCCTGAGTTTTTTTTTTTTAACTCTTTCTTAACTGAAGCAGGATAAAAAAAATCTGTACCAATTTGGTAAATACAGAAAATAAAGAATTTATAACTTATTTATGTCCATTAAAAAATACGGTTTGATTGACAGACTCGAACTGAAGATGATATTAAAGTGGATTCATTTAGAAAAAAGACACCATTTATTATAAACTAAATGTTATCACATGCTCATTTATTACATCTCTCTCTCTCTCTCTCTCTCTCTCGCTCACACACCCACACTTTCTCTCTGATTATCTCTCTTTCGCTCTTTGTTAATCTCTCTCGCTCTCTTTTTCTCTCCCTCTTTCTCTCTTTGTTAATCTTTCTCTCTCTCTTTCACTTTTTCTCTGATAATCTCTGTTACTCTCTTTGTTAATCTTTATCTCTCTTTCTCTGTCTGTCTCTTTCATTTTCTGTCGGTCTCTCCCCCTATAATCTATCTCTCTCTCTCCTTGTTAATCATTTTCTTTTTCTCTTTGAGTTAATCTCTCTTTTTCTCTATCTCTTTCTCTCTAATCTCTATTTCTTTTGTTAATCATTCTCTCTTTCTCTCTCTGGTAATCTTCCTTTATAACTCTCTCTCTCTCCCTTTGTTAATTTCTCACTCTCTCTCTCTCTCGCTCACACACCCACACTTTCTCTCTGATTATCTCTCTTTCGCTCGTTCTCTCTTTGTTAATCTCTCTCGCTCTCTCTTTTTCTCTCCCTCTTTCTCTCTTTGTTAATCTTTCTCACTCTCTTTCACTTTTTCTCTGATAATCTCTCTTTCTCTCTTTGTTAATCTTTATCTCTCTTTTTCTCTTTCTCTGTCTGTCTCTTTCATTTTCTGTCGGTCTCTCTCCCTATAATCTATCTCTCTCTTTTTCTCTTTTAAATTACTAGAGCCATGTCCTGTGGTCTGATGAGACTAAAATAAACTTGTTTGGGTCAGATGATGTCCAGCATGTGTGGCAACGCCCTGGTGAGGACTACCAAGAAAATTGGCTCTTGCCTACAGATAAGCATGGTGGTGGTAGCATCATGGTCTAAGGTTTCGTAAGTGCTGCTGTTACTGGGGGCTGCGGGTTATTGAGGGACACATGGATTCCAGCATGTACCGTGAGCAGAATATGATGACATGATAACGATCCCAAACACACCGCCAAGATGAGAACTGCCTTGCTGAAGAAACTAAAAATAAAGGTGAGGAAGTGGACAAGTATGTCTCCAGACCTGAACCTATTGGGGCTTCCTCAAGCGGAAGATGGTGAAGGACCATGTGTCTAACATACAGCAGCTCAGTGATATCATTATAGAGGAGTGGAAGAGGATCCCAGCAACAACATGTGCAGCTCTGGGAGGGTTAATGCTGTGCTAGATAACAATGGTGCTCAGACGAAATATTGACACGTTGGACAGTTTTGACATGTTCACTTAGGGTGTACTTACTTTTGTTGCCAGCTATGTTAACGATAATGTTGAGTTATTTTCAGAGGACAGTAAATCTATACTGTTATCTAAACTTGGACATATATCCAAGTTTCATTTCTATAGTATTGCCCTTTAAGAGGATATACTAAAATGTTTGCTGAAATTAGAGGGGTGTAATTACTTTTGTGGGATACTGTATCTCTCTCTCTCTCTCTCTCTCTCTCCTCTAACTCTCTCTCTCTCTTTCTCTCTCTCTTACTTTCTCTCTCTAACTCTCACTCTCGCTTTGTTATTCTTTCTCTCTCTTTCTCTCACTCTTTGTTAAACTCTCTCTCTATTTCTCTCTCTTTGTTAATCCCTTGCTTTCTCCCTCTCTCTCCCCCTCTTTGTTTATCTCTCTCCCGTTTCCTTTTTGAAAATCTCTCACACTCTTTTACTCTCTTCGCTAATCTCTCTCTCTCTCTCGCTCTCTCTTTGGTGTTTTTTTTCTTCCTTTCTCTTTTTTAATCTCTCCCTCTTTTTTTGTCTCTTTGTTAATCTCTTGTTCTCTCTCGCTTTTTCTATATTTCTCTTTTTTAAACTCTCCCTATTTCCCCCTCTTTGTTGATCTCTCGTTCTCTCCCGCTCTCTCTTTATTTCTCTGGTTTAAACTCTCCCTTTTTTCCTCTTTGTTAATCTTTTGTTGTCCCTTGCTCTTTCTTTATTTTTCTTTTTTAATCTCTCCCTTTTTTTCTTTTTGTTAATTTCTTGTTCTCTCTCTTTATTTCTCTTTTTTAATCTCTCCCTGTTTTATTCTCTTTGCTAATCTCTTATCTCTCTCCTCTCTCTCCTGCATCTCTCTCTATCTCTCTCTCTCTTTTATTTCTCTTTTATTCTCTTGTTAATCTCTCTCTCTCTTTCTCTTTATTTCTCTTTTATTCTCTTTGTTAATCTCTCTCTTTCTTTATTTCTCTTTTTTAATCTCTCCCTCTTTTATTCTCTTTGCTAATCTCTCTCTCTCTCTTTCTCTCTCTCTCTCTCTCTTTATTTCTCTTTTATTCTCTTTGTTAATCTCTCTCTCTCTCTCTCTCTCTCCTATTTCTCTTTTTTAATCTCTCCTCTCTTTATTTCTATTCTCTTTGCTAATCTCTCTCTCTCTCTCTCTCTCTCTCTCTCTCTCTCTCTCTCTCTCTCTCTCTCTCTTTGTCTCCTCATTCTCTCTTTTTTCTCTTTTTCCGTTAATCTCTCTCTTTGCTGTAACACACACTAAAGTAATTAGCCATGCTGTTCTCACGCTCCTCTCAGGGGGTAATTGGGGTTAGTTACTTTAAAGTCGTAAAACTCTTCAGTAAATTCAGTAGCGTGTGTGTGTGTTTATGTGTGCCAGAGTTTGTGTTTTTTGATGAAAGCGTTTAAATGATGTCTGACGCACTGTAATTTCACTTTATGTGCCTCTGAATTCTTTAACTAAGGAAATAAGACATCACACACACACACACACACACACACACACACACACACACACACACACACACACGAAAGCTCTCTGGGTTTTTGGAATGTTGGGGTGGAAAAAAGACAGCAGGGGGATGCCTTTGAGACAGAGGTGAGTATGGGAGGAATATGCTTGTTTGTGTGGGTGTGTTTGTGTGTACGTGCAACCATGGAAGAGTGTGTGTGTGTGTGTGTGTGTGTGTTGTGTTGTGTGATGTTGCTTGGGAAGTGATTTTCCATGACAAGGGATTTTTAGGTTTCATTCATATCGAACCATAAGCTTTTTCCAATTAACTCCAGGCCACACACACACACACACACACACACACACACACACCACACACACACACACACATACATACACACAAAGACAAATAATGTAAATTTAAATATAAAACATTTTTAAATTAATTTCAGTAAATAAAATAAATATATTGATTGACAAAATTATTTTTTTAACTAAAATGGTTTGTAATACTTGGAAAATCAGAGTTTGATTTCCAGCAACACTGAGTTGCCACTGTTGGGCCCCTGAGCAAGGCCCTTAACCCCCAATTACTCAGTAGTTTAAATGACATAAATGTAATTCGCCCTGGACAAAAATGGCTGCCAAATGCTAAAAATGTAATTGTAAGTCATTTATTTCTTATATATCTTTTTTCTGTAGTGTGTAAGGAGCCATTATCGTCTGATCTCATCATCAGCATCCAGTCTGTCCAAAATGACAAATAAAACGTAAATGCACCGAGGGCAAAAGCTGCTTTAAACGCAAAGGAGGGTCACAGCAAATGTTGATTTCATTTACTTAATAGAATGAGTAAAATCTAATTATGACAGTATTTTTGGCGGCAGTTCCTCTAGATTTGCATCTCTGGATTTAGTTTGTCCACTGAACACTCGCTCTTTCACTGATAAGGCATCTGTGCTAAATGACATTATCAATGACGCAAACCTCGACATGTTACTCTTAACGGAAACCTGGCAAGTGTTTGAACCTTAATTTTAATTTAAACCTCTTAACACCACCTGGGTACAGCAATTTTTTCTTACTTTCGTCTTCATCGTAGAGGTGGACAATTGGCTATAGTCTGCCATGAGAGTAGAAAAATATGTAACATGTTGCAATCTAACAAATATTTAACTTCATTGTCATTGTGCAAGGTACATGTCCAGGTACAATGAAATGCAGTGTTTTTCGCATTTAGTAAGTTGGGGGTCAGAGCGCAGGGTCAGCTATGATACAGCGCTCCTGGAGCAGGAAGGGTTAAGGGTCTTGCTCAAGGACCCAACAGTGGTTGGCTTGCCGGTGGTGGGGCTTGAACCCAGGTGTTTCTGGTCTTCAGATCAGCAACTCAGCACCGTAACCATTTAAGCCACCACTGCCCCAGCTCTGCTGCAGCTCCAGTTTTACAGGGTGTCTCTCAAGGTTCTGTTCTTGGTCCACTTCTGTTTAACATTTATATTCATCTACTTGGTGACATCATACGCAGGCATGGACTTCAATTCTATTGCTATGCCTGATAGATCATCACTGCCTGATTAACTTACTGCATGAATCAGGAATATCAGACATTGGATGTTCTTGAATTACCTTTAACTAAATAATAACAAAACGGAATTAATGGTAATTGGCTCTACTGCGTCAAGCAAGAGGACCTGTCCTTTGTAATTGATGGGGTTAATGTTGAGTCTTCTCAATCTGTCCATAATCCTGGTGTCTTATTCGACTCATGACTGTCTTTTGCCTCCCACATTTCTTCTGTTGTTAAAACCTCTTTTTTTCCATCTTCGTGATATTGCACGTCTTTGATCTTCTCTAACTCTAGCTAATGCTGAGATCTTAATCCATGCATTAATCACCTCACGTCTGGATTATTGCAACTATAATCTATTTCTTGGTCTGCCCAAAAAACTCATTGCTAAGCTACAATATGTTCAAAACTCAGCAGCAAGAGTTCTCACCACCACCAGGCGTTCTGCTCACATTACTCCTCTGCTGCGTGATCTTCATTGGCTAGTTGTGGCATCACATATTCAGTTCAAGATATTACTTTTCAGATTAAGTGCACT
This sequence comes from Bagarius yarrelli, assembly GCA_005784505.1. Classification (NCBI taxonomy): domain Eukaryota; kingdom Metazoa; phylum Chordata; class Actinopteri; order Siluriformes; family Sisoridae; genus Bagarius; species Bagarius yarrelli. The sequence goes on from VCAZ01000005.1 coordinate 10,053,048, forward strand.
AAATGGTCTTGCGCCTCTTTATCTGTTCGACCTACTGTACCCCTACTCTCCTGTTTGGTCCCTCAGATCATCTGAGCTTGGTATCTTGACCGTTCCCCGCTATCGGATATTCACTGTAGGCGGTAGATCTTTTTCTGTTAATGCTCCTAAACCAGGGAATCTGTTTAACATGTATTTGGATGACGTGGCCTGCTTGGCCTTATGTGCTGTCCTGTCTGTGATGTAATGTACAATGTAAAGCGACCTTGACCAATAGACAGGCGCAAAACTTTTTCCTCTTCTTCCTCATGTCTTAGACAGACCGGATGATGATGATGAGATCAGATTCCTGTGGATTATTACAGTTAATAGCCAAATGAATGTTTGCAACTCTAAACTGATTTTTCCTACTGACACACGACAGCAAAAGATATAATTAATTAACTTTAACCCTATAATTAATTAACTTTAACCCTTTTTTTCTTCAATCATTTTCATTCAATTGTTTCGGCCACCGGTGGAAGTATAAATGACTGTTAACTGTGGGAAAAAAAAGATTTTTCAGACGTGTTAAGCGAAATTTACAAACATAGCCTAAATATAGACAAAACACACAGAATCTTTGCAACAGATGCTCCGGGACACATTACAAATTCACTTAATCTGCAAACAAAAGAAGCAGTGTGTGTGTATGTGCCTGTGTGTGTGTATGTGTGTGTGGCACCCATCCAGGGCACCTCATCCTGCCTAGTGACTCCCTGCCAACATCTTAAGGACCGACCAGCTGAGTCAGGAAGAAAAGAGAAAGAATAATAAAGAACCGTCGTTGGGTCAGAAGTTGAGTAAAGTGGCTCGTGTGTGTATCTTTTGGCAACGAACCAACTACCGCACCTGGCACAAAGCGTCATCGCAGTGCGTAGCTACAGCCACACCGATCCTTACATGAGACTTGAGACTTCAGCCTCAATCTCACAGGACCAATCATTAACACACTTTTTCTCAGGAGAACAAGTAGCGGGTCCGGTCCTCCGGGACCGAACGAAACCATCGCCTTGCGCCTCATTAACTGAGATTACCCATAATGCATTAGGACAAAGAAACTCCTCAGGTGAGGGAGGTGTCCCCCCTTCTGGGCAGGGGGTAATGCAATTAGAGGGCTCCAGAGCTGTCAATCATCTCTAAAAGGCCAATTAAAATACTTAACGTTTAAGACGTTAACGCACATGAAGTTCAATGTAAAAAAGGTCCTTCTAAAAAACAAGCGGTACGATTTGTTAGTCAGTAACATACAGGCTGTGTGTGTATATATATGTTGTTTGTGTGTCAGATCCGTCCCAAGTGTGTATCCAGCGAATGCACAATATACATCAGGGACTTAAAAAAAAGACTCCGAGAGTACACAAGATAACGAATCGCTCCATGTTGGGTAACACCACTGAGACCCTGTCGTCCATCCTGAGAGTGTTGTGATCTGTTTTTATAATAAACAGAAGCAGCAAATCCCCAACCCCATCTGAGATTATCAAGGTAATAACCACTTGTGTTATATTAGGTTAAAAATAATCTATACCTGGGGACTATTTATCTGTTTAATGTACGTCCATATGTCCTTTTTGGAATAAATAGATTCTGTAAATTCCCAACCTGATTTAACCTATAAATATATATATATTGAGAAATTCTACAATTAATCTATATATATATTTTTCAATCTATCTCTATAATTTTTCAGAAGAGACCGACAGACCGACAGACAGACAGACAGACAGACAGACAGACAGACAGACAGATAGATAGATAGATAGATAGATAGATAGATAGATAGATAGATAGACAGACAGACATACAATGTAGATAAAGATAAATAGATAGCTAGACGGAAAGACAGACAGACAGATAGATTCTTTACTTGATTTAACCTATAAAAATGTAGTAAAAAATTCTTTAATTTCTCTCTGTATTTTTAACTTTCATATTTTTTTTTTAGAAGACAGACAGACAGACAGATAGACAGACGGACAGACAATGTAGATAGACAGACAGACAGACAGACAGACAGATAGATAGATAGATAGATAGATAGATAGATAGATAGATAGATAGATAGATAGATAGATAGATAGATGAGGTATAATTTAATTTAATTTTTATATTTTTTTGTGAAAAATATCTTTTATTACTTAACTAGTATTGTAAGAAGATCCATACATTTTAAAAGTAACTTACAGAATCGGAATTAAGGCTTATTATTTATAATTAATGTTACCAATAGTAAAGTTTAACATTAGCTAACCGCAATCTTAATATTTTGTATTATTTACCGAAATTTTATGCTGGCTCAATCTGACATTAGTAAAGAAAACAGAATAACAGGTAACGTTAATATAAGTTTTGCTAGTAAACATTAGTAAACTGAAACGATTCAATGCTAAACTGATCCGATTTAAGTGATAAAGTTGGTAGATCTTGGTAGTTGGTAGTAATCTTTGCAAACACATATACTAACAAACGGATTTGACCATCATCCTATTCCAGATTTAGTCCTACTCTCACTCCTATAATAACCTCCACACTTCCTAAAATACTTCCTCCTAGTTTGTGTAGTGTGTCTTTGGGGATTTGTACATGCAGACACTAGAGTATTAGTGAGATCAGACACTAATATCGGGTGAGGAGGTCTGGGGTGCAGTCGGTGTTCCATTTCATCCCAAAGGTGTTTAGTTTAGGGGGTTTTGTGCACAGGGGTATTGCCACGCTGGAACAGTGTTTGGGGCTGTTAGTTTCAGTAAAATGTTCCTGTTACAGCATATAGAGACATTGTGGACTGTGGACTTTATGCCAATACTTTTGTTTAGGACACCAGCTGATAAGTTGATCCCAAACTTTTGGCTACATAATATAATATCTACATGTGACAATGTATAATAAGGAAGTTAATGATGAATGTTTTCTAAAATCTAAATAATAATGACTGATCGATTAATCTTGTGACAGGAAGCTGGTAGCGCTGTACTGTTGCAATCCTCCTAAACCGCTGTCCGATTACGCTGCTAGGGGCTCTGGGCAGCAAACAAATAAAACACCGTCTAGAATTAGAAATCATTTTTTCACGTTTTTTTTTTTTTTAATTTCGCGAATTTAACATAAACACAAGACGACGAAACGCACATGGCCCGCAGGCTCAGCCTTTTCCTTACAAACAGCACCTAATTGGCCTAAATCCGTGATGTAATTAAACGTCCAATTAGCAAGTGAAGGGCCATTTAGCCAGTGGCGAGGGGAAATAATGTGATTGGAAAAAACAAACAAAGAGAAAATCGATAACCGAGAGGAGAGGGAATAAGTGCTAATCTAGACGGATATGTATCCTACAGATAAACATGCCTTGTTCTTTAGAACGGCATGGTGTGTGTATATGTGTGTACACGTGTTATTCGTTACACACATACTAATCATATTAGTTTGCAAAAAACGTGCTCACACGCACACCGGACGTTATTGTCTCAGCGCAGTCGGTAAGAGGGATGGTATTATTCTATTAACACACTCCTCCCGCCGTAAAAGTATCATCAGCCCATCAATTATTAACAGCCCACTTAACCTTGGAGATGTTTACGCCTCCCAGAGAAACATTCACTTAGCCCTTACTTCATCAAATATTAACATCAGGGTCGTAGTCGTTGTGGAGCCTGCTACATGGTGATAAAGAAAAGGCAGCCAACCATCTGCATGCTGAGATTCAGCCATGAATGGTGGATCCTATGGTGTGCTAATACCTCATGCAAATCTCTTAAACAAAAATCTATACTTTTACAATCTTATTACCAAAGACTTCTAAAGCTTCTGGAGGAAAAAAACATGTAATTTCTGGTACAGTGTATAACAAAAAACATCTGACACTCCTTACACGATATATACAGCTAGTAAAGATGCTTATTTACATTTGCTGCATTCGGTCGACGCCCTTATCCAGAGCGACTTATGTTTATTTAATTTATACAACAATGTATAACCTGGTGGTGCTGAGAATCAAACCCACAATCCTCTGGTTAGCAGTCCAACATCTTACCCACTGAGCTTATGGGGATAGTTTAAATATATACTGGGACTGGATGCATGATATAGTCATGTCCAGAATTATTGGGACCCTTCGTAAAAGGTTAAATACATTACGTAGATGGCAGTGGTGGCTAAAATGGTTAAGGCACTGAGTTGTTGATTGGAAGGCCAGGAAGACCTCACCACCGCCACTCAGCCAACGTTGGGTCCTTGAGCAAGACCCTGTGCTCGGACCCTCTGAGATGGGATATGTGGAATAACAAATTTCACTGAGTTAAGTCAGAAATAAAGACATTTGTGGAAGCACAGTTAAGATGTCGGACTGCTAATTAAAGATTGGTGATCGATTCCAAGCACCACCAAATTGCCACAGTTGGGCCCCTGAGCAAGGCCCTTAATCCCCAATTGCTCAACTGTATAAAAAGAGATAAATGTAAGTCGCTCTGGATAAGGACAACTGCCAAATGCTGTAAATGTAAAACTAGCCACATTTAACCACCCTTGGCTGCAAAGACTATTGACTAGTTAAGATTGATGATAATAGGTAAGCTTGTTAATTAATTATATATATATATATATATATATATATATATATATATATATATATATATATATATATAATTATTTTTTTTAAATTTATTTAATTTATTTATTTTAATTTTTTTTTTTTTTTTTTTAATGTGGTGCATTAAAAAAAAGCTAGCCATTTAGAGAGAGAAAGAGAGAGACAGAGTGAGAGATGGCAAAAATAAATAAATAAATAAATAAATATTACTGCCTCCTGAACCCCATCCCCCCACCACCACCACCACACACACACACACACACACACACCAAACTTGTGTAGATGTTAATGAAGGTGTGTCAGTGAATTCATGATCGATGGAGAGATAAGAACGATTTTATTGTATTCTTTCGGGTGGAATTCGACAGATTTCCATGGAGATGTATTCTAATAGTACGTTTCTCCAAGATGTAATATATGTATGGGGTTCCTTGATGATCAATCTGACTAACCAGATATGCCACAGACAGATTTTTTGCAGGTCATTTATTTACTAGTTAGTTACATAAGTTAAATAAGATTTCGTAAGTTAGTTTGATTTGAATGACTAGCTAGGATTAAACTAAATAAAAATCAACCCATTGACTGTTACCATAATGGAGTACGGTTGGAAACAGGAAGCCTCAGCAGATGTTCCCCAGCTCTGTGTTTTCTTGCTGGGCCAAGAATCTCTGCAGGTCCTGCTGGCAAGCTCTGCTGCACCTTCCTGAGGATCAGAGACAGTGGATTAAACACACAATCACACACACACACACACACACACAAGGCACCAAACACCTGCTCTGAGTAAACCTGCTCTTCTGACTGAATACATAACACTGCAAATTCTTTTAAGTTTATTTATATTTAATGTTTTATTTAAAAAACGAATAAATGAATAAAACAGACTAAACAGCGACTCTAACGTCATGTGAGAGAACCTGATTTTTGTTTTATATATTCAGAAATACGGACACAAAATGGCACTTCGACCATCACACCATTGGACCGGCGCTGTGGTGTAGTAGGTTAAGGTGTTGACACCCACATGCGACCCAGGTTCGAGTCCAGCTGAGGTCTTTTCTGGTCCCACCCTCTCTATCTCTATCTCTCTATCTCCCACATTTCATCTCTGTCTGTCCTATAAATAAAATGCACAGAAATATCTTTACATTTTCTTTTAAACCTAGAGGTCGACCGATTTTATGTTTTACAGATTTTTCCACAATCTTTTAACCTTTTTCTATTATCAGATATCATTTTTGTAATATAAGCTTCATCGATATACGGTGCCATCGTGTGATTATTCAAAAAATTGCACACGGTATAGAAATTACAGCGTTTAATTAAGAGGAAAGACGGGTGGGAGAACTAATCCACACTAAAGTTGCAAAGTTTTTTTATTTTATTTTTGTTTTAATTTAGAATATTTAGCTTTCAAGGAAGTGATTTTACAGTACTGACAATGTTTAATTAAAAAAAAAGCTTGATTTGTTTAGTAACTGTTGTGTAAAATGAAGTCAAACTAAGAAAAAATATATCCAATACTAATAACTAATAAATGTTCTGCATATTGGATATCGGTGACATAAACATGCAAATAGTCGATATCGGTTCTAAAAAAAATCAATATCAGTCAATGCTTGTGATTGTTCGAGACTATTCTGTGTGCTGTAGGTTTAGAGTTTTCCTTTACTGGTACTAGTTCAAGTTCAATAAAGCTTTATTGTGATTTCAACCATATATAGCTTCTCCAGGACTCCATGGTGCTACACAAAAACAACACAAAATTACAATAACAACAAATAGCCACTGAACAGAACAACACAGAGCTAAAGAGTAAAAGTGAATTGTCTTAGCAACATAAAGTGCATGTGTGCAACCTGGTGCAAACATTCATTCATTCATTTTCTATACCCGCTTATTCCCTAATTCGGGCTCACGGGGATCTGCTGGAGCAAAGGGAAGGAGGGGTAACACCCTGGACGGGTCGCCAGTCCATCGCAGGGCCCTGGTGCAAACATTAAACCAGAATATACAGTACACAAAACAGGACGCTGTACAGAATGCTAAACTATAAAAAAATGTTCTAGCATGACAATTTCCATGAAGACAACCCTAATGAATGACTTTGGGCCAAACCGGAAATAAAAATTATTTTATTTGTCATTATAAAAATTATTTTACACTCAGTTATATTAGAGGGGCAGCACAGTGGCTTAAGGGGTTAGCACTGTTGCCCTCACAGCAAAAAGGTTCGATTCCCAGGGTCTTTCTGTGTGGTGTTTGCATGTTCTCTCCGTTCTTGCGTGGGTTTACTCTGGGTTCTCCGGTTTCCTCCCACAGTCCAAAAACATGTATGTTAGATCGATTGGTGATTTTAAATTGCCCATAGGAGTGAGAGTGAGTGTGTGTGTGTGGCCCTGTGATGGACTAGAGACCTGTCCAGGGTGTCCCCCTCCTGCCTTTCGCCCTTTCACAGACGGCTGGGATAGACTCCAGCAGATCCCCAGGACCCCGAATTAGGGAATAAGCGGGTATAGAAGATAAATGAATGAATAAATGAATGAAATAAACGGATTAAGGCGGGTTTGGTCGACAGACACTGATGACATCAGATGGTTGATTGAAATGTTGAATCAGGGTTAACAAAAGGATGTTAATCCAGGATCAGATCCTACTCGGTAAAATCACATCCATCCTTTTGGGACAAAGCATTGATTTCTTACCCAATGGATAAGAGGATGTAGTACGGATTAGTGTGAGAGAGGCGTAAAACTGAAACCGGACAACTTCTCGGCAAATAATGTGAATTAATTGGATGAGATCGTTTACGTGATGGAACTGAGATTTCCTGAGACTTCCTGAACTGAGATTTATGAAAATATAATTTCAATGTGAATGTGACAGAAATTAACTTCTTTATATAGTAAAGTGTGTGTATATATATATATATATATATATATATATATATATATACACACACACACACACACACACACGAACATCTCATTCCTAACTTTGGAATTTTACTGCATTATACTAACATCCTGATCCCATACAAATGCCACACAGTACAGATAAAAAAATAACAACACTTCTCGTATAAAGGCAATTATAAGCAAACAACCCAAAGGGGTAAATCCCAGCATCTGTATGCAAATTATTCTTAAATCTAAACTTTTACTCGACTGTTTCTTATAAAGATTCTGCTGATAGATCAATAAACCATCGATCGAGTTGGGGAAGTCGACCGTTTCCCGATTGGGGATATTAACTTGTGTAACATGTTTGCTGAAAGTTTAGAACTCACAAAAGTTGCCAGATTTTCCCCGAAAAGAAAACGCAGCTCAAGTTAAACAGTGATGCAACTTTACCTCATTCAAGATGAACTACAAACAGCTTTACAAGCCTGCATGCGTCACCGAACACGCGGTCAAAAACATTTACGTCTTTTTATTCCTTTATAACTTTTTCTTTACGATTCCGGCTTAAAAAAATCACTTTTTATCCCCCCATACTGCAAAACACATCTGGATCATTTTTTTTTTTTTGAAAAACTACAAGTACGGGAGAAAAAGTAGTTCCGTATACGCGGTTGCTTGGGATTTGTAGTTTTAGTGATAAACACCCGTCATACAAAAGCCTGCCTAATAAACTACGTTACCCAGAATTCATGTGAACCCATCCGGAATTCCCTGAAGTTCCCGGAACTCGGCTCGGTGAGCAGTTCGTCGTTTCCTTGCGGCAGAGGAGAGGAGGTGGTATCGACAGACTGGAAACATTTACCATCATAATCCCAAACCAACTCCACTGTACAATGAAATTAACTTTATTAACGCCCGCATCTGAACTCCATTATTTCACCATACTACTGGTAAGCCTTTGTGCCTCTGCGCGCACTTTAATCACATTTTGGGACTCTGTTTTTTTTTTTTTTTTGCACTAGAAGTTATGCTAGCAGGCTAGTTAGCATCGCTTGCTAGCCGGGAGTTAAGTGCATGTCATGCGACTTAACAGCGTGTTGCTAAATTAAAGTATCGAATTAATAAAGATGCAAACTGGTGTTGGGGGTCTTGTGAAGTGTGTATAAGTTATTATGACGTGGGACGTGTTTGCAGGTTGGTGGTAACTGGTGTACTGATCTGATGGATGGGTTACTAGCTGGTTAGCTTGACTGCCTACTTTTCTAAGTGTTATTAACGCGTTCAGTATGTAAATGTAAAGGTTGACTGGTTAACTAGCTGACTAACTTTAACTAGTATCTAACCTTTATTACTGCCGAACAGTGAAGCGCAGTGAACGCTGCATTATTTACATGATATTAATAAAAAAAATATATTATTTTCTTATTAATAAGCAGTTCTGTAGCTGTGAGTAAATGTAACCTGTGACTTTATCCTTTCCTGAAACTATTTTAAGAATGAAAAAGTGGCTAGAATGTTTTAAGGCAAGGGTGTGTAAACAAATATGTGCTATGTGGAAATAAACCGCGTTTATTTTTGTTATTATAATAAATTATAAAACATTCTGTGTTTTGATGTGTTTAACAAACACGAGTGGTTTAAAAAGAAATCCAGGCAGAAATATTATTATTATTATTCCAGGAAGTTCTTTTGTAGGTTTGTGTGCGTCGTTTAAGGAAAAAAAAAAAAAACACACACACAAGTTTTATTTTTTTGTGTTAATCACTGAATGTTTTAATTTTACTTTAACTAAACTAAAGTTTATGATGGAGTTATTTTGAGATGCATTCCGTTCCCTTACGTCCCTTACGCTTCTTTAGAAAAAAAAAAACAACTCTGATTGGTTGATTTCTCTGTTGTGGCCTAATCCTATTGGCTGGCAACCCGGAACTAGGTTGAAGAAATGTTGCGCTGTTTGTGATGTAAAGCTAAAACAGGCCTCGCTGCCGGTACTGTAAACTTATATTTTATTAAAACGATATTATATATATGTAAAAATATATATAATAATACAGTACAATAATATAAATAATAATTAATAATTAAAATGGGTGTATACACATTAGGGACAGTGTGCAGAGACTGTGGATACAACACATACTTTTATGTATAAATGTCAGCTCTGATTGGTTGCATCTTACATGATGATAGACAGGAAAAATAACCGTGATTGGTTGCATGACATGACAGCATGACAGCGCTTTTGGCCAATTGAAGCTTTCTATAGAGTCCAGACTCTCAGCTGGTAGCCTGAAGGTCTTACTAGACCAGACTAGTGACATACTAACCACACTATGTAATGGAGAGAAGAGAAATGTAAGTCAATATCCAAAGACAAATGACTGTTCAAAGCACCAGAGTTTTCCATTTTATTAATTTTGTTACTATTCGGATCATTGATATTATAGTAAAATATCGTATATTTCCTATTTACTGTAAATATGTTATCAGAACCATATAACGTGCTGTCATGTGCAAGAGTGTCAGGAAGAACGAGCTAATGTCTAATCATAATAATGGACACTATATAACCGAACATGAGTGAACACTTTACCAACATGCCCAGTGTGGTAAAACACAGACAGCCCTGACTTTGACTCAACCCCACTGAACACCACTGGGATAAAATAAAGGACCGACTTTGTCCCAAACCGTTTCTGATTTGACTAATACTATTCTGGCTGAATGAACACAAATCCTAAATCAATGCTATAAAATCTGAAAAGGCTTTCAGGATGTAAGGAAGTGGTTTGTGGGTTCGATTCCCATCACCACCAAGTTGCCACTGGTGGGCCCCTGACTTAAAAGGCTCTTAACCCCCAATTGCTTTAAATATATACGGAAATGACTCCTAAAACTTGACTCGGTATCAGGAAATTGCGTGCATTAAGGTTGCGTTAACGCTTGTAGTAGGTTTTGGTCTGCTTACTGTTCACATTCACATTTTTGGCAGCAAACATGATGACACCAAACCCAAAGACATCGGACTTTTTAGCCACCTCGGGCTGCTTGTTTGTTTAGCGAACCAGGTTTAGATATCAGCGTCTCATATTAGCTCAAATGAACCGCAATCGCGCCGGAGTTCGTTTTAATCCAGCCGAACATGCCAAGCGAACACATCCTAATGCTGATCTCCATCTCACTGTTGTTCCACACCAAAAAAAAAGCTCCAGCTGACCTGTGTGTCACTTCTTTGCTCAAATAATCGCTGACACCTGCGGAACATTTTTTTCCCCCCTCCGGTTTCCGCCGCTACATTTATGTAACAGTGACACGGTTTGCTGACTTGTATCTGTTTTCTTTAAAGCCATTGCCGGACGAGGTATCATGTCAAAACGTGTAAACGATGTCTTCTCCGATGTCCTTATCTAGTCCTTGAGCAAAAGGCAACAATGTTTTCGGGACGCTGTGGTCTTAATGCAAACATTCGCTGCGTTACATATCACCTCATGTCTGCTCCGTCTATTGTGGCAGTTGGTGTGGCTCTTCCTATCGTGCCAGGATCTCAGGAGGTCTAACTAGGGTCAGCGTGCCGTATTGTGCGGCTCATGGATTAATCTTGGAATTGGCTCGTTTGTACTTCTGTTATGTTTTGTTGACAGTGGGAGTGAGATTAGTTGACGATTTTAAGCAGCGCTGTTTGCAGGCTGCCAATAGTATGGCTGTGCTTGCCATATGGCTTACAGACTGTGTGTGTGTGTGTGTTTAAATACAGTATTGGGGTGTCTTTTTTTTTTTTTTTTTACAGGGTCAGTGGGCTTTAAAAACGCACTAGTTGACGACACTAACCGGTATTGCTCCGCTGCCCGTGTAATGTAGCGTTAAATTATGTGTGAAAATGTTACACGAAGGTTTGCCGCCTATCCTTAAACAAACATAAGTTAATTCTTAAATAAATTTGTCGTTCAGGATAACCGCTGCTTCTGTATGTCATTTTGTCGCTACATTCTATTTACCTCGAGGTTTTCTGTGGTGTTTCTTTGCAATAATTAGCTTTTAAATCAGTAATTAAGTCATTTTTAATTATAAATGACGGGTTACTTGTAATTAATAGGCTGTAAACACCAACCGGTGCATTTTGACATGTTCACGTCTTGGTCAGAGTGCAACAGGAAGTTGGATTCGGAACAAGGAGCAGTGGTAAGTTGGTGGTGCTGGGAATTAAAACCTGATTTTCCATTTAGCAATCCAACACCTTAACCACTAGGCTACTAACTCCCACTCAATAAGTGTCTCCGTTCTGGTCCAATCTGATTATTATGAGGAAAAACTAGTGTAAATAGTAATTATACACTGGATAAACCGAAAAATGTATCCATCGTCGTAAAGGTTCTCCGCCGTAAGTGTCCCATTCAACTGGACTTTTTTTGACATTTTAAAACTTAGCATGTCTTGCATATCTTTTGTAACTTTCCGTTACACTTTGTTCTCTGATAAAGAGAACATGGCAATCTGGTGAAGCGGAAATAAATAAAGACTTTATAGTCTTACAAATACAGAAGTCTTACATGTAATACATGTGTTTAGTATGTACTCGTTTCAGGCTACTGTATGTTTGCTCTCTGGACCTACTCCCACGGTCGTTGCCACTTTGCATCGTCCACCGAAAGCCTAGGAAGGATGTTATTTCTGATTTTGCTGCTTTACTGACTCACTTCCACACACTTTCACGCTTGGGAAATTTTGATATACACCTTGACAATGTTAACAACACTCTCGTCTTGTTGGGACATCTTTGGACTACGGCAATATATACTCGCTAAAGGACATATTCTGGATTTAATCTGCTGCCCTGGTGTTTCACCTGCCGACTGTAAGGCAGTTTCTATTCCTTTTTCTGACCAAATGCTGCTCTCGTTCAGTATAAAAATTCCCACCCTCCAAATCTGCCCCTTTATGCGCTGGATTAAGGTACCGAGTTGTTGTTTGGAAGACCAGGGAAATTTGGGTTTAAGCTCTGCCGCCGCTATTCAGCCACTGTTGGGTCCTTGAGCAAGACCTTTAACCCGTCCTGCCTCAGAGGGTTCTGTATCATAGCTGACCCTTGTGCTCTGACCCGCGACTTACTAAGATGGGCTATGCAAAGAAACAAATTTCACTGTGCTGTAGAGTCAATGTGACAAATATATACTCAACTACTCCACTCCGGTCTCACTGTGCACAAGGGCATGTGTTCAAATTACATTCTTCATTATAAAGACTGTATTTCTAAAGCCAAATCCACATACTACTCTGGATTAATTAGCTTAAATGACGGAAATCCAAAGACTATTTTCTCCCTCCTTAAAAACTTCACACCACCACCAGATTCACTTCCTGCTCAACTGTATTCATCGGATTAAAAAAAAAAACACTATAGTAATTTTTTCTCTTTTCTATTTGCTCTTGTAAGCGCCTGCAATAGCACAATTTAACCACTAGGGGTGGGAATCTTTGGGTATTTTACTATCCGATTTAGATTTTGGGAGTCACGATCCGATTCCAATTTTGGGAGCCATCTTAAAGAAAGATTCAGGATGAAGAAGCTCTGAATGAAACATCCAAACGTCAGATTATTCTAACATTCATGAAGAAACACCTAAATAATCCACAACGGAGGACGGGCACAAAACCTCGGCAATAAAACCGCCACCGACCGAGTGATTTACTTCACCCTTTCAGAATACCGGTGGAAGCTTTGCTACCCGCCCGAGGATCGTTTGAGTGAAACCGGTAGCGGACGCAGCCGGAGGAGAAGCCTGGTTTCCCAGCTTTGAGTGGAATTGCATGATATGTTACTCCATGTTAGTCGTGTTCCTGAAGTATTCATTCAATTTGATGCCACAAACTTCCCGCACACACACACACACACACACACACACACACACAGTCTGGCTCTAATAAACGAAACCTTTGCCTACTTGCGTCTATCAGTGCTGATTATTTTTCCGTTTATTGCTCGCGCCCGCACAGACCCGCACTGTCGCGATCGAATTCGAATTCAGAACCGATTCTGGATTTTTGGGAATCGGTTCAGAGTCATTAGAGAAAGACTTGTGGTGCATCGATGAATCTATTTTTTTTTCCCACCACTATTTAACCACTGTGGCGTAGGAATGTAATTCAGTGCTTATGCAGTTGAACGGCATCGGAGTGTAAACGGAGCCGAACCTGCGGCGTTTGGGCAAGATTTACAAAACTACAAACTAAATCTGCCGTCAGGACTGATATATTGATATTTGTGATTGATATACTGATATTTTTATTGATTAGTTTATTGATTAATTGATATTTTTATTGATTTAGTTTATCGATTCATTGATTATTAATTCGAATAATCGGACTATTAATAGCTGTTGCGATCTTTTGTTGTTGCTAGGAAAAGTGATATGGTTTTCCTTCCTTCGTTTTTTGACATATCCAAAGTCTGTATGTGTGTGTGTGTGTGTGTGTGTGTGTGTGTGTGTGACTGAGGAATGGTGTGACCAAATGAGGGTTTTAGATTTAAGAAATAAACTGGCTGTGGACCTCATTTAAAATAAAACACCATGCTGCTTTGTCAGTAATTGTGTGGCCTTGATATCCTCTCGTGATTTAATGTCGCACGTTTGGTTGTATTTGTGTGTAAAATCGGTTACGTTTTATACACTTTAGTCCATGAGATTTACCCCTCCAGTAAAAAAAAAAAAAAGCCTCTGCAGTGTGTTTGAGCAGTCCTTTAGCAGCTGCTGCACTCCACTAGGTGTTTATGGTTCTACACCTCTTAAAAAGTTCCATTATAATCGGAAACTCTACACACACACACACACACACACACACACACACACACACACTGAGCGCTGACTTAGCCAGTGTGTTTTGTTGGGTTTTTGCAGATAGCCGGGCTGTACACTCCAGGACGAGGGGAGATCACCAGTCTGGATTCAGGAAACATCGACGAAATTCTCAGTAAGGGCTTGGTGTCGGGGTGTGTTGGAGTGTGTGTGTCTGTTGGGAGTGAATTGGTTGGGTGTGAGGGGGTATATGTGCTGGTGTGTGTGGGTGTATGTATAAAATGTGTATGTATGTACGTGTATAGGCTAGTGTGACAATTGCGTATGTATATTTGTGCATGTTTGTACATAATGTTTGTGTGTGTATGTGTATATGTGTGTATGTGTATATGTGTGTGTGTGTGTTTTGCTAAAGTAACTGGTGTGAAATGTGTTCTACAGACAATGCCGGAGTGGCTTTAGTTAACTTCTATGCAGACTGGTGAGTAAGAACACTGTGTGTTTTTTTGTACATTGTGACTGACAACACAAGAAAATACAGTAACGCACCACAAACACAGCAAAACAAATAGCACAAATCACAACAAAACCGCTTCAAGGACCCCCTAAAAAGTGATCAGTTGGGCTGGGATCTCTTTGCCGTTTTACAATGAATTGTGTAATTTGTCGGATTGTTTAAGATACGAATATTCCAAATAAAGTAATCCTGCGATCAGAGTAAATCATCTAAAACAAACGATCCCCTCTCTCTCTCTCTCTCTCTCTCTCTCTCTCTCTCTCTCTCTCGTTCTCTCTCTATTTCTCTTTCATTCTCTCTCTCTCTCTCTCTCTATTTCTCTTTCATTCTGTCTCTCTCTCGTTCTCTCTCTTTCTCTTTCATTCTGTCTCTCTCTCGTTCTCTCTGATTCTCTTTCATTCTGTCTCTCTCTCGTTCTCTCTCTCTCTCTCTCTCTCTCTCTCTCTCTCTCTCTCTCTCTCTCTCTCTCTCTCTCTCTCTCTCTCTCTCTCTCTCTCTCTCTCTCTCTCTCTCTCTCTCTCTCTCTCTCTCTCTCTCTCTCTCTCTCTCTCTCTCTCTCTCTCTCTCTCTCTCTCTCTCTCTCTCTCTCTCTCTCTCTCTCTCTCTCTCTCTCTCTCTCTCTCTCTCTTCTCTCTCCTCTCTCCTCCTCCTCTCTCTTCTCTCCTCCCTCGTCTCCCTCTCTCCCTTCTCCCTCTCCCTCTCTATCTCTCTTCTCTCTTATCTCTCTTTCTCTCTTCTCTCTATCTCTCTTTCTCGATATCTCTCTATATCTCTATATATTTCTATAGCTCATCTCTCTTCTTAATCTGTCCGACTAGTTATCTATCTCTTTTCTCTTCTCTCGTTCTCTCTATCTCTCTCTCTAGTATATCTCTTTTTTTCTCTATATTCTCTATATTCATTCTGTTATCGCTCTCGTTCTATCTATTCTATTGTCTATATTCTCTCTGTAATCTATCTCTATTCGTTCTCTCTATCTCTCTTATTTCTCTATTCTCATCGTTCTCTTCTCTATTTCTCTGTCTCTCTCTCGTTCTCTCTCTATTCTCTCTTCTCTCTCTATTATCTCATTTCTATTTCAATTCGTCTTCTCTCTCCATCTCTATCTTTTATCTCTCTTGATCTCTCGTTCTCTCTCTATCTATATCTTATCTCTCTCTCGTTCTCTCTCTATTCTCTCATTTCTCTCTCTCGTTCTATCTATCTCTCATTCTTCTCTCTCTATTTCTATTTCATTCTGTTCTCTCTATTTATCTTTCATTCTCTCTCTCTCTCTCGTTCTCTCTTATTTCTATTTCATTGTCTCTCTCTCGTTCATCTATCTATTTCTTTCATTATGTCTCTCTCTCTCGTTATCTCTATATTTCTCTCATCTTTCTCTTCTCTCTATCGTTCTCATTCTCGTATCTCTCGATTCTCTTCATTCTCTCTCTTCTCTCTCTCTATATCTCTTTCATTCGTCTCTCTCTATATTTCTCTTTCTATTCTGTCTCTCTCTCGTTCTCTCTATTTCTCTTTCTGTCTATCTCTCGTTCTCTCTCTCATTTCTCTTCATTCTCTCTCTTCTCTATATAGATTTCTTTTAATCTCCTCCTCTATAGTTCTCTCTCTATTTCTCTTTCATTCTCTCTCTTTCTCTCTCTTCTCGTTCTCTCTCTATTCTCTTCATTCTCTCTCATCTCTCGTTCTCTCTCTCTCTTTCATTCTCTCTCTCTCTCTCGTTCTCTCTATCGTATTTCTATTATGGCTTTCTCTCGGTATCTCATTTCTATTCATTCTAGTTCATATTATATTCTCTAGTTCTATTTCTCTTTCATTCTCTATCTCTCTCTCGGTCATCTCTTCTATTCTCTTATCATTCATGTCTCTCTCTTCTCTCTCATTCTCTCTATCTCTCTTCTACTCTTATATTCTGTCTCTCTTCTCGTTCTTATCTTAATCTCTCTATTTCGCTTTCATTATCTGTACTCTATCTTCTCTCTCTATTTCTCTTTCATCTGGTCTCTCTCTCGTTCTATCTCTTCTCTCTATTCTGTCTCTCTCTCTCTCCTATTTCCTATTTATTCTGTTCTCTCTCTATTTCTCTTTCATTCTGTACTGTCATCTCTCTCTCTCTGTTCTCTCTATCTCTCATTTCTATTTATATTCTCTCTCATTATGTCTCTCTCTCTCTCGTTCTCTCTCTCTATTTCTCTTCATTCTGTCTCTCTCGCTCTCTCTCTCTCTATTCTCTTTCATTCTGTCCTCTCTCGTTCGTCTCTCTATTTCTCTTTCATTCTGTCTCTCTCTCGTTCTCTCTATTTCTCTTTCATTCTGCTGTCTCTCTGTTCCTTTTTTTATTTCTCTCTCTCTCTTTCTCTATCTCTCTCTCTCTCTCTCTCTCTCTCTCTCTCTCTCTCTATCTATATATATATATATATATATATATATATATATATATATATATTTCTTTCTTTCTCTCGCTTCCTCTTTTCCTTATCTTTCTCTTTTTCTTCCTTCCCCCTTTCTCTTCCGCTCTCTTACTTTCGTCTTCTATCGCTTTCCCTTTCTGTCTGTCTCTCTCGTTCTTTCTCTGTCTCTTTCTTGTTCTTTCTCTTTTTCCACACTTTCTCTCTTTTTCCCTCTCTCTCTCTCTCTTTCTTTCTCTCGCTCTCTCTGCTCTCTTTTTTGTCTCTCTCTCTTCTTCTCTTCTTTCTCTCTTTCTCCATCGCTCTCTCTGTTCCTCTCTTTTCTTTTTCTTTCCTCTCTCTCTCTCTCTCTCTGGCTGTGTGTGTGTGTTTGACTCCAGGTGTCGGTTCAGTCAAATGCTGCACCCGATTTTCGAGGAAGCCTCTAATGTAGTGAAGGAAGAATATCCAGACCGAACACAGGTGGTGTTTGCCCGTGTGGATTGCGACCAACATTGTGAGTCCCAACACACACACACACACACACACACACACACACACCCCAGTAAAGCCTTTCAGATAAAATAAATGAAACAGAATTATTGATGACCCACAAAGTGTTTGATGGTTTAATGACAAAACTGCGTCTTCTGTGAAGTAGAAGCGGCTCAAAGATCCCCCGCCGCGGGAGCGTGTGTGTTGCTGCGCGTTTGTGCGTGTGTGACTGACGCAGCCAGATTCCTCCCGATGAGCTTTGGGGTATTTAACCCTCTGTATGGGGTGCGCTTTCATCTACACGCTGTTTTTTTTTTTCATCATCGTCTTAGATTGGATCTACTTAGATTTTCAGTTTGGAGGAATTGAAAATAAATAAATAAATAAACAAGCAACTTTACGAAACCCCATAAACGTTAACACGACATTTATATTTACAGCAGTTGGCAGACGCCCTTATTCTGACTGCCTTACATCTCATTTATACAGCTCAGCGATTGGGGGTTAAGGGGCCTTGCTCCAGGGCCCAACAGTGACAGCTTGGTGGTGCTGGGAATCAAACCGTGATCTACCAATTAGCAGTCTAACACCTAAACCACTGCGCTACCACTTCCCCAACAACTTATTTATTGATTTTCTCCTTCAAGAACATTTATAAAGAACAATTTAATAACGCCGTAAGGACACACTGTACCTCGGGTCAAGCATCCTAACAGTGGATGAAACCCTGTGTTATCCACGACGGAGAACGGGAAGAAATCTTTGGCAAGAAACCTGCCACCGACCGAGTAATTCACTACAACTGCTGTAAATGTAGTTGTGTTGATGTTGATTATCCATTTTTGTTCACATTAAGCAAATTGGCCAGCACACGTGTGTGCGTCAGTCACAGCTTATTTAACAGACTGTTTATAAAGTTTAGACGTTGTTATTTCGCGTCAGCGTTTATTCTGTATTTGGGTAATTAAACAATGTTTAACTTAAATGATGTTAAACGAGTGCAAGGAAAAGCGTCTTTTTTTCCCCGAAACTTTTTGTGCACTGTCATTTATACACTAAGGATTCAGACATACTACTCACCTAGCATACTTAGCTTAGCATGCAATATAATATATATAGTATGGCGGTATGCGATTTTGGACGGAATCCATCACATGCACCTGTTATTGTCTAATAAGTCCAAAATGAGTTTTCATTGTGTCTTTACACAGGTTTTACTGGTCTAACAGGCTGCATAGTTCTCAAATAGTTTAGTGCACAACGAGAACGGTTGCATGTTTGCATATCGGTTATCGGTTAAAATATTAGTATCGGTCCCTAAAACTCTAGTCAAATGTATCAAGAAAAACAGCATGATCCGTTGCTGTTTAGATTTTGAGCTGTAGTAACTCAAATGACTCAGGATTTTAGGTGTGGCTCTCAGGTGTTCCGTTTTCTGAGATGCTTTTCAGCTCACCGCAGATGTACAGAGTTTACTGTATGCTCAATAACCACCTGCTTTGTAACAGCCAATTAGAACGCATTTCTGAGTTAAGCCTTAGTAGAAAAACCTCTGGCGTGCATTCTTTTTCTAGCCGACATAGCGCTTCGCTACAGGATCAGCAAGTACCCGACCCTGAAGCTCTTCAGAAATGGGATGATGATGAAGAGGGAGTACCGAGGGCAAAGGTCAGTGACGGCCATCGCCGACTTCATCCGGCAACAGAAAGTGGATCCGATCACAGAAATTCACAGTCTGGAGGAGGCTAACAAAGTAGATGTGAGGACACACACTAGCTCACATTTTCACACACACTCACAAGTACAATCTATAAGCTGAGTTGTCCAAGACGTGACATTTGTTTGATTTCTCACTCTTTTTTTTTTTCTTTCCCTCCTTTTAGAGATCTAAGCGAACCATCATCGGCTACTTCGAGCAGAAGAACACGGAAAACTACCACACGTTTGAAAGGGTGGCTAATATCTTGAGAGATGACTGCGTCTTCCTGGCAGCATTTAAGTGAGACAACTGATCACTTTCTGTCTTATATAATGTCTTAAGGCAGAAATGCTCAAGTGATGCATTCGATATCGTTCTAAACGACTTATGAAAGTTTTGACTGTCGGTGGATGAAGCGTTAACATATATGGAGCTTTTGTCCTCCAGAATTACGTCCTGAGATCAATTCCCGGCTTGTGGACCTTTTTCCATCCCATTCCATCCCCCTGCTTTCTCTCTCTCTCTCTCTCTATTGCGCTCGCTATCTCCTGCTCTTTTTTACTCTGTCTCTTTCTTGCTCTCTGTCTCCTCTCATGCTCTCTCAATTTCTCACTTTTATTCTTTCTCTCTCACTTACTCTGCCTTTCTCGGTTTCTCTTTCCCTTTTTGGCTCCCTCTCGCTTTCTCTCTCTACCGCTCCCTCTCTCTGTCTCTCTTCCACTCACTCTCTCTCATTCTCTTGCCCCATCTCTCTCCTCCACTCACTCTCTTTCTTTCTCCCTCGCTCTCTCTCTCTCTCTTTCACTTACTTGCTTTCTTTCTCCCCCACTTTCTCCCTATCTTTCTCTCTTTCATTCCCTCTCACTTTTTCTCCCTCATGCTCTCTTGACACCCCCGCTCTCGTTCTCTCTCTCTCTTTCTCCCTCACCCTCTCTTTTAGTTCACCTACTGTTCTGAATGGGCAAATAAAAAATCGTAAAGATTTTTTTAGACTGTTTTACTTTTTAAGCCTAAACACAAAAGAGAATTCTATAAATTCTTGGTTTTGCTGTCCAATCGAGGCGGTACAGTTACTCCTGTTATTTTCTCCTCTGTCTTTCTCAGTGAGGTGTCGAAGCCCGAGCGGTTCAGCGGTGATAATGTTATCTATAAACCGATAGGAGAGACCGTCCCGGACATGGTGTATCTCGGCTCACTTGCAAACTTTGACCTGACGTACGCGTGGGTTCAGGACAAATGTGTGCCACTAGTCCGAGAAATCACCTTTGAGAACGGAGAGGTAAGATCGCCGTTTTTAATTCATATGCACACACACACACACACACACACACACACACACACACTTACCCCATTTCATAAAAACATTGTGTTACAACTGCTCATTAATACAACTGCCCGATGGGGTAACGTGGCAGCAGCTCAATTTATAAAATCGTACCGCTACAAAGCCAGAGCTTCAGGCTCATCAGTTTTAGTTGTCCAATCACAGTGTGTCTTTGGCCGCTGTAACGTTGTTGTCTTTGGCTGTTGTAGCTCATTTATCTTGAGGTTGGGTTTCTTGGGTGTTCTCATACGTTTAAAAAAAAAACGTATCACTATAGCTTTCTGGTCACCTAAAAAACAATCCAGTCATTTTCCTATCACCGCTTTACTTTTCTTAATTTTTCAAATACGCAAACAAGGACACGTTGCACCAGAAACCATCCCGCAATAAAAATTACTGATAACACCTTTCCACCGGTGCTGGAGGCTGATCATAAATCCTGCTCTGCTTCCTGGTGTAAGCTCCGTCCACTGACACGATTGGTTACCATCCAAGACCAGGAAGGTTTTGGATGGTAACCAATCGTGTCAGTGGACGGAGCTTCCACCACAGACCACAAAACAAAGTTCATCCGTGGCTACAAAAGACCAGCGTTCTTATCACCATCAGGTTGATGAGGAAAATCCCAGAATGATACAGGGTTAAAAAAAAACAGAGATAGAGCTAGCAAGCGATTCCGGTCACTTGTTAGTGACGCAGCGGGTTCTGCTTCCTGCGAGCAGAGACGCAAGGGGACAGCTTTATACAAGCAAAATATTAATGCGAGCTCTTGCGCTGTATTTGCATTATTTGCATTCCACTGCTGCCACATGATTGCTTGATTAGTGTGTGTCGGTGAACAGCTGTGCAGTGTTTTCCTTCTCCAAACTGATCAATCAAACACACTTCTCAAGAATTATTGCTGACAACTCGACACACATCTATGCTCAGAATTCAACATTTAATTAAACTAATTCTATAGTTGCCCCATGTTTGTGTGTGCGTGTGTGTGTGTAGGAACTGACAGAAGAAGGCATTCCGTTCCTGATCCTTTTCCATCAGAGGGACGATACAGAAAGTCTCGAAAAGTTCCAGCAGGAAGTGGCACGTCAGCTTATCAGTGAAAAGGGTGTGTGTATACAAGACAGACATAAAAAGAGAAGAGTGTACACACACACACACACACACACACACACACACACACATTCAGATGAGCTTATGGGTTCAGAAATAGACACTATTAATAGCAACATATTACATGTGATATTCAGAAGACATTCTTTCGAGGGTGGAGCCACCGATACACTAAATAACCACCAAACTTGATTGTGTCATGTGATAGCCACAATAGTATTAGTGAGATCAGACGCTAATGTTAGGTGAGGAGGTCTGGGGTTCAGGCAGTGTTCCAGTTCATCCCAAAGGTGTTCAGTGGGGTTGAGTCAGGGCTCTGTGCACGACACTCGAGTTCTGTTCTTTCCAATTATAACACACCATCTTACTGACACGCCGGACTAGAGTTTGGACTGCTTATACCGCTTTATGAGCTGCCCAGATCCAGGTCCTCGGGTCAACAAGGAAAATCCGGGTCAAAGGCCCTGTCCCAATACCCACACTACGCCCTTAAGTCCCCCACGAAGTGCGCCATTTTGGAAGTACAAAGTTCAGTTGATAATTACACAAGTGGATAAGTGCGCTGACGTGCAGAATTGGGACGCGTCAGACGCCATTGCTATGTCATCGGTAGTCCCGCCGTACACAGTATCGCAGCTAAAAATAAATAAATAAGTAACATGAATATAATTTTATTTAAACTAGAGGGCCAATCTAGAAAGTAGAGCCTCGATAAGTGTATGAAGAGATGGTGGGGTCATGCCAACCGCAAAGTTAAAAAAAAAATTGCACACCATTCAGGTCACATGTTGGCCTTAGCAACTGTGTACGTCAGACACACTTGGGTGGAGGTGCTGGTGAGGTGTCCACAAACATTTGGTTACAGTGTAAGGTTTTGAAAGAACAGTAATTTTTAAGTAATCCTAATCCTCCTCTCTCTGTCTCTCTCTCTGTCTCTCTCTCTCTTTTGTTCTTCCTCTCTCTGTCTCTCCCAGGTTCTATAAATTTCTTGCACGCTGATTGCGATAAGTTTCGGCACCCTCTGCTACACATCCAGAAGACCCCCGACGACTGCCCGGTCATTGCTATAGACAGTTTCCGTCACATGTATGTTTTCCCCGAGTTCAACGACCTCTCGTAAGTAACCGTCTCACTGTCTTCTCTCTAGTGTCTTATTAATTTAGTATGTGTGCTAGGACATAAAATAGAGAAAATAATTGCAGCCCCACCACACTGCAGGTTATCTCCAGTTCCAGATAACTACAAATTAAATACTAATTACGCCCTCGCCCTTTAAACCGTCTCGCACACCCATACACACACACACACACACACACGCGCCTTAGTGCTCTAGCCTTAAATTTGTAGCTGTTAATGTAATTAAGCAGTATGTCAGTTAACAGGGCCTTTTCTATGCACAATGGATCGTGTGTGTGTGTGTGTGTGTGTGTGTGTGTGTGTGTGTTTGCAGTAAGGTTTGTATATGCATAAATTGTTTAGAATTGTACTGTTATTGAGTTTTCAGAAAGCATCGTATTCAGCACACACTGTACTTTTTTAACAGTCGCTGTGTACCATTATTCAATCTCGTGTTACCGATCGGCCGTTAGCTTGAGTTAGCGTGGCGTCTGTGGCTAGACAACGTCGTTATCTCGTTAAAGACGCATGGTTTTGGAGACGGCCCGTTTTCCTGAGCTTTTAGCCGATCCCTTATCAGATCAACAAGAACTGCTTGACTATTTTTTTCCTTTTTTATTTGCTAGCTTTACAGACAGATCCATTATTTACTCGCTGTCTCTTTGTATTTTTCTGTGTATTTACAGAGTTCCAGGCAAACTAAGGCAGTTTGTTCTAGACCTCCATTCAGGAAAGCTGCATCGAGAGTTCCACCATGGGCCTGACCCTACAGACAGCACTCCAGGACAGGTCAGAAAAACTCCACAACCTGCTTCCTGTTTGTTTCATCATCATCACAAATCCCTCACTCACACCAAACAGCCAGATGTTAGCCATTCTTAACGGCGAGTCGTGTTGAGCGAATTGACGCAAACACGAACGGCGACTACCAGTAGCAACTGGAAAATACCGTATTTCTATTTGTCCACCTGACCTTCGTTTGTCCATACAGCATCTAAGCTAGTTTAAATTCCCTCTGCTGCAACATACGAAATAATCGATATCTGTCGCAGTATAGCAAAAACCCCAAACTCCGGTGACATTTGGATCAATGTTCCAGTCAGAGGCTTCCATGTGCAGCTTGATTTTTCAACAGCATTACAGTACATGGAAATTGCTTTATCTCCTAATCCAATACAACAGACGCAGGTTCAGTGCAGGCAGCAACAGTCAAGCAGGGAGAATAAACAGGCAAACGTTACGCTAGGCTAGGCTAGGCTAGGCTAGGATAACCCAAACTTCCGATGAACATGAAAGGTTAGAATTTTGGTAAATGTGTCCGTGGAAAGGTGAGATATTTAGACAGTTCATTTTTTAAATATATGTTTCACTCATGGGTTTACTCCGGGTTCTCCGGTTTCCTCCCACAGTCCAAAAACATGTATGTTAGATTGATTGGTGATTCTAAATTGCCCATAGGAGTAAGTGTGAGTGTGTGTGGCCCTGTGATGGACTGGCGACCTGTCCAGGGTGTCCCCCTCCTGCCTTTTACCCTTTCAGAGACGGCTGGGATAGACTTTTGGGATAAACTTTTAAACTTTATAGTAAAAGCAAACTAAGTTAGTATGTCAGAATTTATAGTGTTGAAAAAACAGGACTCAGATGATCTACCACTTCCACCCGGATCCTGATTTACATTTACAGCATTTGGCAGACGCTTTTATTCAAAGCCACTTACATTTATCTCTTTTATACAACTGAGGGGGTTAAGAGCCTTACTAAGGGGCCCAAATGGTGCTGGGAATCAAACCCTAATCTACCAATTAGCAGTCTATCAACCATTTAGTCACCACCTCCCTACCTTCTTATGGTTAAATTGAACTTATGTAACATCATTTATCCGACTTTATATTTCTCTGCTGTTGTGAGGTCATAAATCACATGACACTGCAATCATGACGGATGTAGTTTGTCCACATTTTTTTCATGCTACCCCAAATTATACTATATAAAACAGGAAGTTCGTTCATTCCAAATGTAGTAGCTACCCGAGTGGTTTGCGATTTCGGATGCAGTATTTGTTTTATACTCATGCTGACACTAAGACACACTGATGCTTTAACACATTTATTATTTATCCAAATTTTTTGGTTGAAAGATATCCGATTTATCATTTGTCTGAGTTGATTTACACTCTGCAGCTAGCTGGTGTGGACAGCGCACTGGAATGGCACAACCAGAGAAAACATGGCATCCTTTAGTAATAGTAAAGATCTCAATCGCTGTTTTATTACAGGTTGTTTTCACCAAACAGACAGAAAAAACAGCCGTAACATTAAACCACTGACAAGTACAATCAATAACATTTATGATGTCGTTACAGTGGCATCTGCCAAGGGGTGGGGTATATCAGGCAGCGAGTGAACGGTCAGTCCCCTTAGGTAATGTTTTTGGAGTAGAAAAAATTCGCCCCGCACTGTAAATATATTAGAATATTCTAACATTCCTACCAGTTCAGGAGAAAAAAAAATCCCTACACTGAAATCTGTTGTCTTTGATTGCTAGTTTGACGTGTTCACTAACAGACGATTATCGACCGTTGTAAATCCTACAGTCATACCAAGAACCAATAGGAGCACCAAACAAAATTGGTGCGGGAACTACAAACCACCTGGGGAAAATGTGGAAACGAGTCCAGAGGACCAAACGGTGAAAAGAGAAATGGAGGGAAAAGGGGTGTTTTGTAGGACGTGTCGTCGCTGCTGCTTGTTTGTGCAGTCTGACAAGCAACAGTCGTAAAAAACTATTTAAAAATTTGGGTTAAGGATGAAAAAACTTAAAGAATGAAGCCTGACTGACGTTCGGTTACCACCAAAACAAAACGTAGAAATTGCGGTAAAAATGCTAAGGTGTTTGTTTGATTTATGCAGTGCAATTTTTTTTTTTTGGTCTTCCTGCTTAAACCTAATGAACTCCATCACCCTGGCCTGGCACATCAGCCACCTCTGGTTCAACTTTCAACTCTTGCTTACTTTGTGCCTCCCAACAACTGTAGTTCTTTAATCGTTGACCAAACCTGTACCTTGTAAAAGAATTCTTTCGATATCTTCTATCTATTGTTAAAAAAAAAAAAAATCTTCTGGACTTAAGACAAGATTTTATTAGGTTTTGTCTCCAGAAAAATGATTGAGTAATAATGTAAATCTGTAATCCGACACCCTGTTCCACGCCGACTCTTCCCGATTCCAACAGCAAAGCTAAAGTTAGCGTCAGGATAGAATATCATTTCATCACCTATGCAGGATTTCTTTTTTTTTTTTTTTCAAGGAAAGGGAATTGTTTGTAACCGGGATCTTCTAAAGCTTTAAAGCTCATATTAAATGATAACAAAATTGCATCGCTCTATTTTTTATTTATTTTTTTTTTTTTTTTTGATGAATCAGGTAATAGAGTCCGACCTTACTGCATGCATTTTATCACGTTTATTAATAAACCCGCAGACCGAATCGTTTGTTTCGGAGCCGCGTTAGTTATCTGCCCTGTTTGAACCGGCGTCAAAGGAGCCTATCTTCAATAGAGCCAGTGCTTTAGATGACATTCAGACCGCTTATTTACAACATCAAAGTCGGCAACGTGACGAGTCCAGACGTCAGACTGCAGCGCCGTTCTGGAAACGTTAGATTAAGTCCCGAAGCCAATTAATGCAAAATGTTTTTTAAAATATATATAAAATATATATATATATACATATGATGATCACTATTAACTATTGATTACATCAGAGTCTTTAATGTGCCAATCTTAAATAAAAAACAACCTTAAATAAATGTTTTATTTATAAATCAGACATTTTTGCCGTCGGCGTGACCAGAAAGGAATCATTTTCCCTATGGATTTTTTTTTTAAGCACCACTACGACTTGAAAAAAAAAACCCCCCCAAAAAAAACTGCTGGCTGCTCTGAGTGTGTGAGATGAGGTTAAAGTGCACATAGTTGCAGAATCCAACTTAAATAGTCAAATCGTGTTTTGATTATATGAGTTGGATTTTGCAGTTTGAAGCTGGAATTCCTGTACACTGATGTTAAAGTGTTTTGGTCACGTAGAAGGAATCGTATTTTGTAACTTGGAGTGTAAAAACTTGAGGTCATGTGTGTCCTGTCTATACTGATCTACTCGCTTTCTCTCCCTGTTCGGACATTATTTTCCCAACCGAAGCGATTAAAAAAATGAGCGTACCTATTTCAGACAGCTGCAGTCTTTCGTAGGACTCGCCATCTTATACGTAGCATGGAAAATAATTATTACAAATAATAAATATACGTTTTTATAATGATAAATTTAGATATAATTATAAATATATAAATTAATTTTTATAATTAACATTTAAGAGTTAACACCATTAAGCGATGCGAAGTAAAAGGACATTTCTACCATTACTAAATGAACCAGATTAAAAGTAAAAGTAAGACCAGTTCAATCAACTCTTAAAAATAATTTTAAGTAAATGTTACAGAAACAATTTAACACGTTTTCATGATCATGACATCCCAAATGGACTATAGTGATACAGACGTGGGCAGATGGGTAAGCAGTACAAGCAGAGTTCGAGTCTGGCCTTTGTCGTTGTGTGTAATTGGCTGGAATTGTTGTCAGGGGTCATTGTGTCAAGTTTTTGTTTGGCGATGTGCTGCACCCTGATTCTATAAATGATTCCACAAGCTGATCGTTTTTCACTCACCGTAAACGAACGTAAATGAAGAGAAAATGATCTGGAATGAAACCTTAGAATAAGTACTTTAGCTACAGCGGCAAATAAATATCACCTCAACGTCTATAGACACTGAGTGACACCTTAAGAAGATCATACAGTATATTAGCCGTATACATCACGTCGTCTTCCCCAAACTGCTGCCACAAAGTCGTCTAGAATGTTATTGTATGTTGAGGCATTTTATCATTCCATCACTGGATGTTTCAGCATGACAAAGCTGCTTGGCACAAAACTCCATGAAGACATGAAGGGGTTCTGGCTGGAGTAAAAGTAGTCGAGGGTCCTGCAGAGTCTCCTTTAGGAGTAATCGGACCATTGACTGCAACCCAGACCTCCTCACTTCAACATTAGTGTCTGATCTCACTGATGCCTGTTAAATGATCAGATCTTTGCAACCACAATCCAAAATGTATTATCCATTAAAGGATCTTTATTGTATAAATGCTCTATTACTTCTTTATTGGCCTTCCACAATCTAATCGAATTCAGAAAGGTTCTTCCAGCTTCAACACATACAGTGTAATGATTAATACTGGTAAAAGCTTCCATCAAGTGACTGAAATTTTTTTTTTTTTTTTTTTTTTTTTTTTAGGAGGAAGAGAACAAAGAGGTGGCCAGTAGTCCCCCAGAGAGCTCATTCCAGAAGCTAGCCCCCAGCGAGAACCGTTACACCATCCTCAGGGATCGGGACGAACTGTGACCTCGTCTTACATCACCATCTAGCGCAGAACACCCGGCAGGCAGCCACCTGCATCACCTCTATTTTCATAACTTTTTATTTTGGCTAAAAAAAAAAACAAAAAAGAAGAATATCTGAAGGTTTTTGATGGAGTGGGGAGAAGAAATGAAGGCGGATGAGAAAGCAAGAAAGTTTGATTTTACTTTTTTTTTTTTTTCTTTGGAGCTTGTAAATATGTATGTCCTCTGTAGGTGAGTTCTTTAAATTAAATGTGTTTTTTTGGGTTTTTTTTTTTTTTTTTTTTTTTTGTTTTTTTTTTTTTTTTGGTTTGTTTTGGGTTTTTTTTTTTTTGGCAACCCTAGGATTATGTCTCCTTTTTTGTAAGAAGGCAAAGAAGAAGATAAACATTATTGGTCCTTACCGGCAGGATCCAGACACCCAAGGCCTGGGGAATCATGGGAAACGACTGTGGTCATCCCTGTGGTGTTCCTCATTCGTTCACGATCTAGAGTAGTGTGTGAATGCAAGTGTGTAAGATTGAGAAATAGTGTGTGTGTGTGTGTGTGTGTGGTGTGTGTGTGTGTGTGTGTGTGTGTGTGTGTGTGTGTGTGAGGGAGAGAGTGCCAGAAGCTACAACGTCCTTGCTTGTTTAAATCCAGACTCATATCAGCCCATTCCATGCGGAGGTGTGGTAAAGGGTAAAGGGGTGGGGCTTAATAAAGGGGTGGGGCTTAACACAGGTGTGTTTGTAAATCATATCAGATTGGGGAATGGATACAAACAAAAAAAAAATTAAAGGGAAAACATTTTACAGGATTTGTGTCTTTGTGTTTTATATCAAGTGCAATAAAGACATTTGTGCATTTTCTTAAGAAATATTACTTACAAATTCATGTTGACTTGCATGTTTACGAGTCCTTTTTGCACCTTAATTAATATTAAAGATCAAGCAGTGTATTTAACTGTGGCAGGAAGTTGACATGGAAACAGTGACTCACACTTCAGCACTAGTGTGTACATTACATTGAGGAATGTTGTAAAGACTTTTTTTTGGTACGCATTCACACTCGAAGCCCACTATGAGGGAAAGTGGAAGCGGCTACAGGTGGGCGCTGACGTTCGGTGACATCATCTCGCCCACCGCAGAAACCCGACGCGTCACGGCTGCCGACATGGACGATCTCATGCACTCGGACGGGCTTGCGTTTCCGTTCGGCCTGCTTGTGGAAAGTGTGGGGTGTCTGGGACACGAGCAGGCACAAGTCAGGTCAATGATTTTTTTATTGGGACTTTCCTCTCACCCCCGCACAGCAAACCCAGCCCCCACCTTCCCCTACCCCCCACCCCCTCCATCCAGGCAGTCAGACAAACTTACATACTGCATCTGACAGTTGCCCATCTACACACACTCAGGGGAAGTCCTGTGTGCGTTATACGGAAGGCGTAGGGGGAGAACATATAGCTCAAATCAGGCCCTTGTGTTTGTGGGGCCTCCCCAAATATCCAAAAAAAAAAACACAACATAACCTTAAATTGGGTTCAACTGATTTAGAGACATGTCTTTCATGCAAACTAGTTTGAATTATTACTCTGCAGGTTAATGATGCAAACTAATCCCAGCCAACATCGAGCTGTAAACAATTCTGTTTTATTCGCTGCCAAACACAAGGATCGATCCGGAGCCCAAAAAGGTCATTGTTCAGCTTTTCCCCCATGTTCGTACACGACTTTTGATCGAATATTGAAATTTTGTTTTGTGTTTGAGGGGACCCAACTGGGAATTGATTTCTGTATTAGATTTGGCTTCTTGGTGGCCTCCATCATCAAAGCTCAAAAGCAGCGATGAGTCAGGCTTTCAGTACCCGAGTCGGCGATGCTCACGTCAGTAATGTGATATGAACACTTTAGCAGCGCTGTGCTTTGTTAAGAGTTGGGATATATTAAAAAAGGCTACCAAAAGAGGAATTAGAGCCGCCATCTTATTAATCTGATGGAATAGACATGGAATCATACAACAGAAGAGGCATCGAGGTGGAGTACATGCTAATCTGGGGTCAGTTACCCACTTCAGCTGAAACAGCACATCTTTAATCTGCTGCCATGTTCATTATGTAGTGATTAACAGCCTCCACAATTGTTTTATTTCCCCTGATGAATTTCTGGCAGGGTCAACCGTGCGCCGCACCTGAAGACGCAAATTAGTGTGACAACTTTAAACCACCTCAGGAAAATGTGGAAAGGAGTTGGGTGGATAAACAGTAAGACAGGGGTGTCCAAACTCAGTCCTGCACAGTTTAGCTCCAACTTCCCTAAACACACCTACCTGTAAGTTTCAGGTGTAACCTAGCAAGACCTTGATTAGTTGGTAAACTCTGCAAGACACCAGTACTCCAGGACAGAGTTTGGACACCTCTGCAGTAAAGTAAAGAGGAAAAACGTATTGCTGCATTTGGTTAGCAAAATTAACGGCACAGATCTGTTGTTATATGCTGCGTAGCTACATCTAGCTACTGGACGTGGTACGGATTACTGGCGTAAAACTTCAAACGGGTTTTTGACGTGTGTTAATTTATCGTACAGTGACATTTTGACAACATGGGGGATCATGGTTGACATCTGACCAGCAGCAACTATAAAAAAAACTATGAAAAATTACAGTGTAAACCCGGCTTTAGCAATCGATTCCTTTTCCACTACAACAATTTTAAATTCCATCTCATTTCTGGATAAATAAATGTGTATTTAACTGTATTTTATATGATTTTATACTTATATTTGCTTTTCTACCAGTTTTTACTCACATCATTGAAGCTAATAAATGCTGTCCCTCCTCAGCATCTCGTTCCTTCTCTCTCTCTCTCTCTCTCTCTCTCTCTCTCTGTCTCTCTCTGTCTCTCTCTCTCTCTCTCTATCTTAAAGACGAAAAACACAACTGACCGCGAGTCGGAGAGAAATCCTGAAGAGAATAAAAGAGTGAAAAAGAAGCGTATCATTACAAAGCACTGACATGCTAAACATCTTTTAGCAACTTAACAACTTTTTATATAATAGTATTACCGCAAATGCATCAACATCAACTTTACAGATGTTAATCGATTAAAATTCCAGTCGGTCTTTATTTGTTTCGTCTTATTTATAAATGTAGAAAGGATACAGACTTCTGATTCCCGGCCTAAACATCAATACTTTTATCTACATGTGGCATTAGACGATTCAGCTTAAACAAGTCGAATGATTTCAGGTTTTAAAACCACAGCTTTAGAGTTTCATTTTCCGACTGTTCGGATTCTGAACACTCTGTGACCCCGTTAACTACCTGCGTTATTTACACACCTGTACTGCCAAGTTTAAATACTTTCGATCGTAAAAGTCTGGACGGTGACATATTTCTTGCAAAAGCACATTTTACGCTTGAACAAAAGTTTACGCATTTGTACGAATTTGACTCAACAGAATTTGATTGTAATTAGTCTTACGTAAAACTGGTGTTAAAAAAAAAAAAAATACATATGTACCTACACATGTTTAGTGTAATAATGCACGTTCGTAGCTTGATTTATTTAAAAGAAAATTAAACGTAAATAAAAATTCGGTCTTCGTCAGGTAAATCCCTCATCCAAGGCAGGAAGTTCTTTTCACATCGTTAGTATAAATTGTGAGATTATTAGTTTAAAATAATGACAGAGTTACACCTTCGAATAGTTCAGTTACAGTGGATTAACCCGAGGAAACTAGTGGTAGCTAACAGGGTCATAATTATAGTGAACGTAGGATGGATTTCGCGTTTCTATTCGAAATTTGATCGGCACCGTGTGTTCGTGCGAGCCGAAAGGCAAACGGTAACGCAAGATGTAACAATTTGTTTGTCTAGACTTACAAAATGCAACTGCAAATATGCAATTCTTCAATAATAGTCCGGCACGTACTTCCATAAACCTCATAAACAAAACCTTTTGCAAAATCTGAATGGAATCAATGCGACCTGCTTAACCGTAATTAACGTATCGCACTTGTGCAACTATAGCGAATGATTCTTAGCTCGTAGCTGCACACGTCAGTGTCGCACTCAAGCACATCATTTCTAACCCCAACACCAATGACACCCTGGTGATCTCTGACGTCTGGTCCAGCTCGATCGATAAAAGCCCTCTGATATTTTTTTCCGCAAACGAACAACAGTCTGACCGTTGGTCGTGTCAATAAATCGTTGTTTTGGTTTGGGCAGATGGGAGAGGCTGTAGTAGTCTGGGTGCAGTATAAATACCAACGTTGTGCAGATTAAAATGGCCGTCGGTACAGGATTCTGTTCTCTCGGTTATTGTTATTGCGCATGCTCGTGGTTAGCGTCGAGTCGTTGAAGCTGCATTTCCACTCTTTCTTTCTTCTTGCGGCGAATGATGTTTCCTCCAATGAAGCCCAGCAGGCCTCCACCCACTGCGGCTGCCACACCGGCCACTTTAAATCCCGCCAGCAATCCTAGTGGACCGGCCAAGACGGTGCCAACCACTGCACCTGCTACGGGCAACACTGCCAGGCTTGAACGCGCTGCCTAGACACAAACAAACAATAGTCATCAAATATCCACCTATTGCTACTACCAAAACCTCATACCACAAGACTTCATACTATTTGCTCTAATAAAAGAATGACAAAACTGTATTTCTGTTCTTTTATCTTGAGCTGTTTCTCGTTCAGGGTGGCGAGGAATCTGGAATGTTAGGAATACCGAGGTGGAAAAATGTTTCATAAATTTCCGAAATCTTTCCATGGGAACTTCATCTTAGGAACTTTGGAAATATTTCAAGTTGGAAACCCAACAGGAATTTATTAGAATTTAAGTTAATGAATTATTCAGAAATTTGGGTAAATTCATATAAAACTGTATTTCTAAACAAATTTAAAAATTTAGTTTGGTCATAAGCTGACATGCAAGCAAACTAATACACATTTTATTAACGACATCACTGTTTGCTGTGAAGTACGCATGTGCAAGTGGTAACGCGATAGCTGCGTGCTCAAGTGATTGCTAAAAATTCCACTTAAAATGTAATTAAACCTGCTGGTTTGAAGCAAGAAAAAGCTGCAAGATGTTTTTCACCTTTAAGTTCTCTGTTATAGGCCAGCCCGCCATTTTGCAAATTCCCAGTTTATACCGTTCAATTCAAACATATTCTCGTAAATTCCTATATATTCTCTTCAATTCCCATGCAAAGTTTCCAGTCTGGAAAATTCTCCAAATTTTGCAACTCTAGTAGGATCACACTTTTCTTGGGGCACTAATACACACGCACATGTTCATTCACTTATTCATACCTGGGGGTTGTCAAACCACTGACGTGTTGGTGAGAGAAAACCCACAGAGACACTGATTAAATAGCATATTCAGAGAAATACTGTGTCATTTTTTTAACACAGAACGTGACGCCAAATGAGGACGTTCAGCTTTTAAAAAGTCCCCAACGTGCTAAAACGAATAACTGACTTTATTTCTCACTGAATAAAAGCAGATGTGTGTGTTTGTGTGTTGTGTAGTGTAGTGAAAAAGTCAAAAAAGTACATCGAAAGGGGTCATGGCTTGTGTGTGTATGTGTACTATATATATACAATCACTCAAGTAGAAACTACACACACACACACACACACACACACACACACACACACACACACACACACACACAGCTAATTTCCTCCATGTTTAACTTTAAGGCAGATGCACTCTTCTCTCATTTTCCTTTCCATCTCTCCAACTTCAGAGGCACTTCATTAACACTACCAGTAGAATGGAAGAAATAGGATGTGGTAGCTTAGTGATTAAGGTGTTAGACTGCAAACTAAAAGATTGTAGGTTCGATTCCCGGCACCATCAAGCTGCCACTGCTGGGCCCCTGAGCAAGGCCCTTAACGCTTAAGTTGTATAAATGAAATAAGTGTAAGTAACTATGGATAAGGGCGACCGACAATTGCCAGAAATGTAAATGTATATTAAATGGTGTGTGTGTGTGTGTGTTTGTATACCTTCTTCTATTCCTTTCAGCTGAGCCAGAACTGGCTCGGACATATTTCAGGGCTAACTGGATCAATACTACATACACTCTATAGAACTCAAACCATAGTTCAAACCATTCCTCTGTTCACTGCAACTCCAGTGTGTGTGTGTGTGTGTATATATATGTGAGTGTGTGTATGTGAGTGTATGTGTATTGAACCCTCAGCTGGAGCTCAAAAGCAGTCTTTAGACACTCTTTTCCACCCTTTAGACCTCTGTTCACTGGCACAGTCACACACTCATCGACTCTCTGCGAGTGGCCGACACAACACACATCGATTTCCCCGGCTGCACGCCTTTTACCGACCCGCCGAACCCTCTCTGTCTCTCTCTCCCACCATTCTCCGCTCCTCCCGCCCTCTTCCACCCTCCTTATGCTCTTAATTGCCACTTCCTTGCACGCCGGTATGGATCGATGACCCGATGGAGTTGCTAGGCCTCGGCTAAAGCAGGGGGTTGGAGTGAGATCGATCCCCACCCAGCAGGAGCTGCCTCTCTCTCCTCACCTTCCCCAGACTGCGCGTCCCCTCCTCCACGTTAGCCTCCGCTGCACTGACGTTAGCCTCGATGCTGTCGATCTTCTCCTGCTGAGCCTGAGACGAGACGGGAGAGGACAAAGTTATGGACTTTAGAAATGTATATACGTACCAGCAAGTGAATTCCATGCATGTTTTACACACGCAGTCCGTCTCGTACATACAAACAATTATATAACACAAACATTAACCAAACCACCAGCTACATTAAAAAATTAATAAATAAATCACCTACTGTATATTGTACTGTATATTACATATCGAATCTTAGATGATTTTGGATTTAGAATGATTTAATCGAGGACTTAATTACTGACAAATCACTTAAATTCATTGATGTTTAACAATGGACTTTAACAATATTTTAAATAATTTAGCTAGCAGGAATGAACATCGGCTATTTACAGTCCTGCATTACCCCACCCGCTGCAACAAATCTGTATAATAATGTAAACTAATATCATCTGTTTAATAATCCTAACTAATATCATCTGTATAATAATCCTAACTAATATCATCTGTATACTAACCATAACTAATATCATCTGTATAATAATCCTAACTAATATCATCTGTATACTAACCATAACTAATATCATCTGTATAATAATCCTAACTAATATCATCTGTATAAAACCATAATCTGTATAATAATCCTAACTAATATCATCTGTATACTAACCATAACTATATATGCTAATATCTAATATCTGTATAATAATAATCCTGTAACTAATATCATCTGTATAATAATCCTAACTATATCATCTGTATAAACCCATAACTAATATCTGTATAATAATAACTAATATCATTCATCTGTATACTAACTAATCATTACTAATATCATCTGTATAAAAATCCTAACTAATATAATCTGTATAAAAATCCTAATATCATCTGTATAATAATCCTAACTAATATCATCTGTATACTAATCATAACTAATATCATCTGTATAAAAATCCTAACTAATATAATCTGTATAAAAATCCTAATATCATCTGTTTAATAACCATAACTAATATCATCTGTATACTAACCATTACTAATATCATCTGTTTAATAACCATAACTAATATCATCTGTATAAAAATCCTAACTAATATCATCTGTATACTAATCATGTATACTAACCATTACTAATATCATCTGTTTATAATCCTAACTAATATAATCTATATAAAAATCCTAACTAATATAATCTGTATACTAATCAATGTATACTAACCATTACTAATATCATCTGTATACTAATCCTAACTAATATCATCTGTTTATAATCTAACTAATCCTAACTAACCATAACTAATATCATCTGTATACTAATCCTAACTAATATCATCTGTTTAATAATCATTACTAATATTATCCTTATAAAATTCAGTATTTTTCACTAAACAGAACGAGGCCCAGTTTTTTTCCCACTGACACGTCTGTTTGACCTCAGTCTGCACTAAAGTCAACCTATAACACATTTAACAAAGCCACACTGATATCACTCACCGATCTCCCTCTCCTGCCCCATCATTCACAGCTTGGCCCCAAACTTACACCCACATCACCAGCAGAGAGTGAGTGTGTGTGTGTGTGTGTGTGTGTGTGTGTGTGTGTGTGTGTGTGTGTGTGCTGGGGCAGAAGCAGGGGATCGGAGGGGCCAGGGGGCTGGGATTGGGTCAAAAACCTTATGAAATATTCAAAGAGTGGCAGCTGTCTCTCTGTCTCAATCAGCGTGAGCCCAGAGTAATCGCTAAACACAGAAACCACACACACACACACCCACACACCCCGCTACCCCGCCTATTACAACCCAGTGCACACCCCCGTTAATCATCTGCTGCAAATCACTCTGCTGCAATCCTTTATGGTTCCTTTGCAAAGTGTGTATGCTAATAATTCTTGCCGCTGATGCTAAAAACTCCTGTTTTATATATATATAATTACTTCCCTGCCCAAACCAAGTATGTGCCTGTGCATTTACTTAAATACACACGCTAGTTTTTCTCTAGTTGACCTTTTTGACCCCCATAATCTGCAACACGATTAAGGTAATTTTCACCCAGGTATGTGGTTTTAATTAGAGTGTGAAGTTGTCCCTAAACTCTGTGACCACAGAATTTCCACACCATGCTTGAGTTTTGATGGTGGACACAACACATGCCAGACCACCTTCCAACTACGATCCCAAAGGAATAAAGCGGCTGCTTTTTGCTAGAATTGGCACACAACTCTGCTGACACAGTGGAACAACACAAATTTTTCGGCTAAAATTAACCGAAACCGCGCTGGGTTCTATTGTATCATGGTAAAACAATCTGAAAAATATAGATTTTTATTCACATAAATAAATAACACAAATTACTCAACTCCCGCCACAACACAAAATTACATGACCGACTTCGTTGTGCAGTGGAAACATGGGCTGCACACACACTCTCTTAATTGTGTACACCACTCTGACCTGTATTGACAGAAGATAATTCAAACGTTAATATTAAAATATTCATAAGTTCCCTAAAATTGGGCACTATACCCAAAAACTAATTTTTTTAATGTAAAATAATTGTTGTGCAGAATAAATCCCTTAACGGAATGGAAACCCAGTAATACTGGGGGGTTACCAAAACACAAGGTAAATCTTCACCCAGGTATGTGGTTTTAATTAGAGTTGTTGTCAGAATAAATCCCTTAACTCTGTGACACACAGGGGGAAATCTCCCAAACCATGTAGCACAACACACACACACTCTCTCTCTCTCTCTCTCACTTACTCACTCACTCTCTCTCCCCAACACACACAAAGAAGTGTAAACCTATAAACAAAAACATAATTTTATAAAAAACAAAACAAGGATGAACCGGAATATTTATATCTTTGTCTAAAGAATGTTTGCTATAGTAAACGTCTATGTCACGTCCAGCTCTCACACACACACACACACACACACACACACACACCACACACACACACACACACACACACACACACACACACACACACACACACACACACACACACACACACAGATGGAAAGTGTTCTGTGTTTGTCCGGAGTCTATTGTGTGCTATGCAGCATCTTTTATTACATCACCCTATGGGCTGATAAACGCACAATCTGGCAACCTCTGGGTTTTCCCTCCTTACACGCTAAATGCTCATCTAATGCTCACTCTGGGCCACAAATGTAGACAAATCTTATCTACTTTAGTGAATTATAATAACAACAACCATTTTAAGTGGTGAGTTTGGAAATAAACACAAACATCATTAAAGTGAACACACAGATCTCAACGAATTCTGCTGCTCTTTTCTCTTTCTGTCTCTGAGGACCAGGCACTAATCAGCACCGTCTGCTCGCAACCTGGAGAGACACTCTGGAGAGCACTGATGTACACACACACACACACATCGACCTCAAGAGTCTACTTTCAACCATGTGTCTTTTCAGCTGTGTGTGTGTGTACACATTTCTGTATTTTATAGCTCTCAAACAACAGGCCTAATTTCCCAAAAGTCAATAATACAAAAATATTCATTTACAAATCGTTTTTAAGCGAATTTGCATATTAACTCCTCCCCCTATATGGCACTCGTACTACGTTGGGATAAAAATTCAGTTACTATAAAAAAAATCATGTGTGTCCTAAGAGAACCTCTAGTATATGAAGCTTAACCATCTTAAACTCTTCGAATTAGCGATAAGTTACCGCAGCTTTAGGTACAGATTAGGATTATTTATTTCAATTACACACGCCGATTTAACGCTGATACAGGATTTGTTCGTTCTAATAACCCTACGCCAAAATATGTCATATTTGATGGCCAGTTTGACAAACGATTAACAGCCGTTGCGATCAGTTTTTTTTTTTTTTCTCTGATGAAAAACCGGCAGTGTTAGAAGGTCTTAGACACTTTCCTGCAGTGTGACTTTTCCTAAAACGACCGTCAAAGTAGTAGGGTCGAACCCGATGACGCAATTAGCGCGACAACTTTAAACCACTTCGGGAAAAATGTAGTAACGGACAAAACAACATGAAGAGAAACTTATAGAACTTTGAAGTGTAAAGGTATTTTTGTAGGATGTGCCGTTGCTGCTGTTTGTTAGCTGCTAGCTACAGTTCAGCGAGAAACATGTCACGTATTGCTGAAGTAAAACTCCGCACTGGCTTTCTTGTGTGCATCTGTTTTTTGACTGTTATTATGATAACTGAGATCCTACAGTGTGACAAGCAACAATCGGAAAGACAACTTTACAAAAATCCCACAGCTCTAACAAAGCATGTGAAAGGTGTGTGTGTGTGTGTGTGTGTGTGTGTGTGTACATGTGTGATAATGGCGAGAAGATCGTCCAGATTCTCATTAATCCTTGCTGGTTAGCGCATGGCTGACGGACTGTCACTGATGTCTGTGTCTCTGCTCAATCACACACACACACACACACACACACACACACACACACACACGATCAATACCTTCTTGTTGGGTCTTAGAAGACAAGAGGCTGTCTGACAGCTCCTGCTAACCCTTAACGTTTCTGTCACTACACTTTATCAACCCCCCCCCCCCAAAAAAAATCCCCCCCCACCCTCTCTCTTACACACACACACACAAACACACACACACACACACACACACAAACACACACACCAAACACTTTAACAATACTGACACGCAGTTTAGATGAGCTGATACTCACATGCACGAGGGAGCAGAACTCATTCACTAACCCATTGAGCTCCAATAGATCCTGCACACAAACACACACACACAGACAGACACACACACACACACAAAATCTTGTTAATCAAAAACGTGTCGTTATTGCATTTTCCACAGTGTGTGTTTGTGTGTGTGTCTGAGTAGTTCACCTCTTCTAAAGAATCCCAGGATTCGGCAGCATTTTCTTCAGCTGGAATGGCGGGTAAAAGTACTTGAAAACGAGTGACAGGTGATTCGGCCCCGCCCACATCATCTTCACCTAAAAAAATACAAAAAAATTCACGCAATTTCATGGCAACATCAAACACATGACATTTTTACACTCAGAACACACGTCACACACTTACTATATGCTGAGTCAGAGGCTGAGTGGGAGTCTGTGCTGGCAGGCTGTTGTGGGCGTGGCCCAGGGTGATTGACAGAATCTGAATGAAGACGCAGGAATTCTTGAGTGGCAGCCGAGGCGCGATCTTTGATCGGACGGACGAGTTTGTCCAGCGCCGGTGCTTCGGAGCTGCGGACACGCTGGCACAACTTATCCATCTCGCGCATGTTAGAGCGCAATTGCTGCGGAGCAAGAAAATATTCATGCAGTAAATATTAAATGGATGAAAAAAAAAGTGGGTATGGGTCAAGAAACCAATTTCAGCTCAGGGTTAGGGGCCTTGATCAGGGGCCCAGCGGATGCAGCTT
Source organism: Bagarius yarrelli (assembly GCA_005784505.1). NCBI lineage: Eukaryota > Metazoa > Chordata > Actinopteri > Siluriformes > Sisoridae > Bagarius > Bagarius yarrelli. The sequence goes on from VCAZ01000005.1 coordinate 10,093,424, forward strand.
GGTTATGCTGGATATTGAACCTCAGCAGTCCAACTCTAATCACTGAGCTACCACTTTCCGGTCTATTTTAGTGACGAGGTAATGGAATCTCTGTAATGCCGTTTTCACATCATTGCTCGTGTGAGTAGATTGAACACAACATGGATGCAGAGACCTAAAATGAGGCTAATTTGTGTCAGGCAGCCAAATGACACAAAATGTGCAACGTGACAGTAATTTGTATTTGTGCGTTGTCGCACAGGCCAATCAGTGAGGAGCTTATTGACACATCTGTTGTATCGATGGAGGAGAGCGTTATTGTAGTCGCGTGCTTTGGGTTGAAGGCTTCTCGTTTTTTACGCCAAATGAAGGCTACATCATTATGGCCAAACTATTCAATTTTTGTTTTATCTGACCATAAACCAGAAGTCTTCTTCTTTGTCCAGATGAGCATTTGCAAGGGCCAAGCGGGCTTCTGTGTGCCTTATCTGGAAAAGTGTTGTCCTCCTTGGTCTGCGTCCATGGAACCCAGCGGTGTTCGTTCGACTGTCTGCCTTGAGATGTTGCCACCAACAGAGCCCAGATTTATCGGGATGGCCTTGGTGGTGATCCTTGGATTCTTTTTTACCTCTCTCACTATCCTCCTGGCCAGCACAAGTGTCACTTTTGGCTTCCGACCACATCCTCTGAGATTTTTCACAGTGCGGAACATCTTGTATTTTTTAATAATACTTTGCTCTGTAGCCACTGGAACCTCAAAACATTTAGATATGGTCTTATAGCCCTTTCCTAACTTGTGAGCAGCCACAATGCGCAGCCGCAGGTCCTCAGTGAGCTCCTTTGTCTTAGCCATGACTGTCCACAAACCAACAGCAAAGAGCTTTTGTTTTTCACCTGTTGAGTTGGTTAAAAACAGCTGTTCCTAATGAAGCAGGGTAATTAGGATGCTTTAGAACAGCTTGGACTATTTGGAATGGTATAGAACTTTTCCCATAGACTGTGACAGTTTGCAAAGGGTATGAATAATTTTGGACATGCCACTTTTTGTTCAAATGTAAAAAAATCTATAAATATATTATATATATATATATATATATATATATATATATATATGGGATGTTGATGACTATATACATTATTAGTGTGTTTATATATATATACATATATATATATACCACTAAAAAGGTGTTAAATGCAGATTCTACTAAAAAAATGCTGGAGTACAACATGCTTATGCGTGCACACACTTGCGCATACACACCTTTATGAGGATCACAGATCAATCCAACAAAGCCTTAGGCTAAAAGGGTCAAGGGTCAAGGGTCAAGTGCGGTCCGATCAAAACAGTTCCACTCTGGTGCTCTCATTAAAGCCGTATGTGCACAAACTCTCACAACATGCAGCACTGTACGTTACACACACACACACACACACACATTAAAAATGACATACGGGCAAGAATCCTAAGTTAAAAGGTAAACAAATAACACATCTATTGTACACACGATAAAACCTTTATCAGCATCTACATCTCTGTTAACATCTCTCTCTCTTTTCCCTCAGTTACGCCCTTTCCCCATCTTTATTCCCCCAGCGAGGCACTTACACATTAGCTTCACTACATCTGTGTGTCGTCAGCCATCTACACCACACACACACCTACACCGGTAGACAGACGAAAGCTCTCTAGGGTCCCTAGAGGAAACAGCCCAGGTACCAAGGTCACAACTAATTCCAAACACACACGCACACACCTTATACGCCTGTTCCCTAAGCACCTGGAACACATTTCGACTCGGGTGTTACATCCCAGTCCAGTCCCTATCTAAGAGAAAAGGCATCGGAGTAGCATCTCACACTACGTAATACAACAGGGAGTTACCGGTCAACACACACTGGAAACAGTCTTTCTTTTATAGCAGGAAGACTACAAAGTACACAATATCAGGAAGTGGTACCTCAGCAGATAAGCTGCTGGATCAATTCCCAGCACCAGCAAGCCACTATGTCTGGGCCCCTGAGCAAGGCCCTTAAACCCTCATCTGCTCAAGTTGGATTAACAAAAAAAATAAGAGATAAATCTAAGACACTCTGGGTTAGTGAGTCTGCCAAATGCCAGAAACGTAAATGTGATTAATGATCGAGATTAATTATATAGGCGCACCCTGTCACTCAACCTAGATTACTCTTAGAATGTTTTTGGTATCACTCACGCAATCTTTTTTTTCCGGGTGCCTGCAGATGCCTACAGTAATGCTCACCTCCATTGTCTGTCAACGGACATTGTGTCAACAGGCTCTTCGTTGACATCGCGACAACATGGCATGCAGATTTTCCGAACCAGTTAAAACGGTTGAACTTGCACGGAAGACAGGACTGGGGTAAATATTATGCGTCTGTGGCACGAATATTGCGTCATTTTTGTCGCAAATCCAGCCCTTAATTGTGCATTTGCATGGAATGTAATCTGCTTGTGCGAATCATTAAATCGGCAGCATTAAACTTGGATTTTCCTTGTCGATGTAATTGCGTTGAACTCTTCTGTCGACAACTAATGAACTAATATACTGAATTGTTGATGTTAATTTATCTGTTGCTGGTTTTCAAAAATGGCGCCTGTGATCTGTGATGGAAGCCCCGACCACTGATTTCACCAGTTCCCACTCAAGACCAGCAAGCTTTTGGGGCCGGTTTAGATCTGGGTACCAGACTTGCGGTAGAATTTGGTATTTATAGCATATATTCATTTATATATATATATATTATTTATTTAAAAAGTTTTATTTATACTACAGGATTATATTAGTTCATAAATTATCACAGATCGTGAATCGGATATATTTAACATAAAATTCGGACGTGTGTGGAGAACCCGAGGACGAACGTGCATACGAAGTGAAAATTAGTGAAAATTATCACTTGAAATAAAACAATATCCAATCGGAAAGCGAGCTAACAGAAGCTGGAAGCAAAACGAATGCAGTTATGGCGCAGCACAAAGTTAAGCGGCTTTCATCCAAACTTTTTTTGTGAATTTTTTTGTCAAAATCATTCCGAAAACCATTAGCGTAATTTTCTCCTGCCTGTCATCCGCCATATTTATTCTCAAGTCTCAAGAGATTTTGTACGATTTCCTGTGTTAACAGTTGGGACTGAAAAATCGGTTGCTAAAGTATTGTGTGTGGTGTGCTGCGATAAAGACAGCACATCCACAACGTCTTTTAGTGTGGACCCAGCAGTAGTCATGTATTTTGTACAGTGTAGAAGAGCATGTGTGGTGTGTATCATACCTGCACGGTGCGACTCGCGTTGATGTGTTCCTGGTGCAGTTTGTCCCATTGGCTGTTTTTGTGAAACTGCAGAGTAAATCCACCGAATCAGTAAACATCAATATGCTGAAAATCACATCTTTATTTCCAGGATTTTATATTACATTGATTTATTTTGCAGACGCTTTTATCCACATGAATGCACGGAGCATTTCCTAGATAGAAAACTTACATGCTAAGTAGTGGTTAAGTAGTGGTTAAGTAGCGATTCCCACCTCCACCATGCACCACTGCTAGGCACCTGAGCAAGGCCATTAACCCCCAATTGCTCGGTTGTATAACAAGGAATATTGTATGTCGCTCTGGATAAGAGCGTCTGCCAAATGCTGCAAATGTAATTCTTATAATAATTCGCACTGAAATTCTCGAAAAGAACCACTTTTCCCAACATGATGGTCAATTTTCACTTTGGTGATTGGTTACCTTTTTTACCCACAATGCTATGAGTGCCTGATGCTTTCTTTCTATAGTTCTACCTGAAGACAGCACTGCAGCAGAGCGAATGTCCTCTCCATGCTTTATAGTACGTCCTCTGTTCATCTGTACACTCGGCCCAATCGGATCAGCTCAAAGGATCAACTTTTAGAGAAATAATTCTGATCAACACCACCAGAACAGATTAGTAACTAGCTAAAACGTGTGCTGAATTCACACCTCCTATACTGGGATTTTCACTGAACAGTGTTAAATGGTGAAGGTGAACCTACCTCTTGGTTCACAAACTAAAAACAAAAACTGCAAAACCATGTTTTATTTCTTATTTATTAAGTTGTTAGCGCTTTTCTCTAGCAAACACTGATGTAATTCCTGACTGTCATTATCATCATCATGGGACACAAATGCTAACCTTGAACAGAAATAACACAGTCAGTGAACACATGGCTTTTATGTCATTATAAATATATTTAGCCGTTTGACTCAATTTCTTTAATCGATAATCTGTAAAATTAATCTAAATTGTTAAATGATTATTTTTTGATTGCAGAAAAAGTTTTTCCCACAGTGACAACTTTATTCCGTCCTTTCAGGATTTCACGTCTCTTTTTGTGATCGTTGCGGGTTAGAATTATTGATCGGCAGCAATTTTTTTTTAAAACGTGATGCATGTTGTAATGTTTGTAGGCGTTTTGTTGCAACAAAATTGCAGGATTAGGTGCAAATCGCAGCGCCACAATGCACAAAATGCGTCTTTAAAATAATGAACGAGGAAGCGGGTTTGTATCTTGCATGGTCAGATCTTCAGACTGACGGCAGAAGGTCTGGGAATCACGGCTGCTTTGAATGGCTAAAAGCCGCCCAAAATGAATGACTGACACTTAAAGCGACCAATGATATTTTGTTTTGTGCCACTGCATGTTTAGGGGCGTGAACACACAATTCCCCACATTATTCGTAAACCTCGCCTACTGTTTCCGATCTTAATTAACGCTCGTTGCCACTGATGTAAACACGACAGCTTACTTCTTCGATCAGACGGCTTTGGGTTGTTTCCAGGCAGATCTGTAAACAACGTGACACACACGTCCCCAGGAAATATTTTACACTTTAACCAATCAGAGGACAACCTAGAAACTCCTAAGTGTGCCGTATTCATCAGATGTTTAGTCGGCGGTCCGTGGGCGTGACCTTTGAGGCTGAGACCACTAAGACACACACACTTTCAGGCAAACTTACCTCCATTTACTCTCCACCAGACCAGGAAAACAAATCTTATTGATCACTGATTAATTATTAATCGTTGGATATTCTAGTATGTTTAAGTTTAGTGGTGATGTCATAACACGGTCACAACATGTTTTTATTTGATATTTGTATACCAAATTTCCAAAAATTGTGACAAAACACAACTCATTATAAAGCTGTAAAATGTACGATTTTCGGACACGATCGCTCAACAATCAGTCAGTTTGTATTTTATTTCATGGCTAATTTAAATATATATAAAAAAAACCTTTTACTTCCTGTCATTTCTATTGTGAATGACATCATACCCATCTTGAATGTCCATATATAGGCATAAGTCCCAAAATGCCCATAATTCTCTGTTTTTTTCCCCCCAATATGACCAGTAAGACAAACTAAGCACAGCGTCCATCGAGTGTCCACCCGTGGATGTGTTTACCTTCTCGATGTTGTGCTGGTGCTTATAAAGGCGCTCCAGATCAGTAGGAATCACCACTTTGATAAACTTCTGAATGGGTCCTTCCAGGCGCCGCAGGGTCAGCCTGCCTTCTTCATTCGCCATCCTTTAATCTCTTACTAACCCTTTTTTAATGAAGGTTACGGGTTCAACCGTAAACTCATCCTATACCGTGACTCCTGAGTATTGAAGCGAGAAATAAAGGAAATAACGAACAAAATGGTGAAAATTATTAAAAATGCACTTTGCACAGAGCTGCTTTTGTAATGTTAATTAAACATAAATGTTAACTTTGATTTCTGTCACCCGTCCGTTTTATAATTTGCACTTAATTAAACAAGACATCTTTTTATTTGCCTTAAGTTTTAATCTAAACCTGTAATCTTATATTTGGCAGCCAAGTCTTTTTCTGTGGCACAAATCAACAAAATTATAGTCTTTTTTTAACAAAAGTTAAATTCCAAACCCCTAAAATAACGTTTTATAGGGCAAATAATTTAACTAAGTACACAAATTTAGTTGAAATGTTTTCTAAGAGGAATAAAGCTGTTGGGGATTAGCGCACTAACTCATGCTAGCTAAAACAAAGCTAAAGCTAAAGGCTATCGGTTTAAGAAACTGAAACTAACAAAGGAAACTAATTTTTTGCTGCTTGACAGTTTATTAGAATAAAACTAAAAAACTATTTCTCACCTAAAATAACGTTTGGCCGCAGAAATCTTTAAAACCGGTGATGTTTTTTTTCTCGTCGTATAAAACTTTCTCTTTGTAAATACAAGTTTTTTTTTCTCACTTGTGCATCACTGATATCTGGTCCGTCCTAGAAACAAATGGCAAAGTGGAACCAATGTGGAGCTATAGAAAGTCAGAGAGTTTATTTTTCTCGGGTTGTTTTTGTATTTTAATTTTTATGGTCTTCATATTTAATTGGAATTATTAGTATAGTGCACATTTATTTTTAATTAAATTAATATTTATTTATTTATTTATTTATATCTTCTTTTAGCTTGGCAAACAAAGTACAAAATGCTTAATTGGGGTCAATTATTTATATTTAATTAATTTCTATTTACTTAAAAATGTTCAATAATGTACATCATTGGGAAAATATATCTTTGTAATAATTAATAATAAATCAGTAGTGACAACTAATATAGAGTATCAGTTAATTAATCTGCTCATATATCCTGTTTCCATTGTCTAAATTTATTATTATTATTATTATTATTATTATTATTATTATTATTATTGTTATTATTATTATATATGAGGATTAGCCAAAATGCCAGATTTTCAAAATTATTAGCCGTTATATATTTTTCAATTTGCTCAGATCCCAACATTTGCGTGTGTCTAGATTTATTCTTCTTCTTCTTCTTATAATTATTATTAATATATATTTATAAGGATGAGCTGAACAACTGATTTTCAAAATAATTAGACAGTATCAATTTATTTAAGGGGCACAAATGGTTAAGTGTTGCTGCTCTGAAGACCAGAAACACCTGGGTTCAAGCCCCACCACTGGCAAGTCAACCACTGCTGGGTCCCTGAGCAAAACCCTTAACCCTGCCTGCTCCAGGGGCGCTGTATCATAGCTGACCCTGTGCTCTGACCCCCAACTTACTAAGATGGGATATGTAGAAAAATGCATTTCATTGGCTGGCTCTGTGCACATACCTTACACAATGAAGTTGATTATTTATTAATATGCTCAGATCCCAATATATATTGAGGATCAGCTAAATGCCAGATTGTAGCCTCTAAATGTTAATGTTAAACTGGTACCTGGAATGTTGGACTGGTACCTGGAAGGTGGCGGTTTGCTTCCCAGCACCGCCAAGTTGCCACCTTTGGGCCCCTGAGCAAGGCCTTTAACTCCAATTGCTTAGGTGTATAAACAAGAGTTGCTCTGGATAAGGGCGTCTGCTAAGATTCCTGAACAAACGATCTGTAATTGCACGCTGGCCTGTTGTTGTAGAGACATCCACTATACATCTTCATCACTTTAAGCAAGACGCTGAACTAAACAACTTCTGATTGGTTGCTTTACATTTCACCTAGACATCTTTTTATAAAAGCTGTTATGGGGTCCAGACTGTCTGCCGTCTGACTGAAACCCATCATTTTGACAGCAGTAAAAGAAACCTTTATTCATTACTTATATATTTTATCACAGTAATTTTTGTAACATATCTTAGCTTATTTGGAAGCTAGGAGTGCAGGCACAGCTTCAGTAGGGTGTTCTTGGAGCAAGATAGGGCTAAGCTCAAGGGCTTAACACCGTGGCAGTACTGGGGCTTAAACCCCCAACCATAAGTATCAAAGTACCACAGTAGTAGTATGTAGTAAGTGTATATAAAGGTTTAAGATCATTAAAGGGGTAATTCATGCTATGACTACACCCAGATCTAACCGAAAAACAAAGTTTTTGTGAGATAAACATGAAATGATCATATATTAGTCTATTAGATTGAATTGAGGACATTCGATTCCTATAAAAATATAAACACACCCACACACACACACACACACACACACACACACAAAAACACAAACACCTGCTCCTCCCTCTGGGCCCCAGTGATCAGTGTTTCCGGCTTAAGAGAACACCAGCAGATTAACCACATGTGTGAACTGAGCTTCAACCGAAGCCCGCTGTGTGCTTTCTTTCGCCCTCACTCTCGCTCTCATGCACATTTTATTTCTGATGCTCCCTAAGGGCTTCTTGAAAAGCTCTGCTACTATGGGTTTAGTTACGTGCACACACACACACACACACACACACACACACACGAAAAAAAAAAAAAAAACACATGAAAGAAGACGGTCATACACAACTGTCATCTTTCAAAGAGACAACAAAAGCATCACCCACACAGCTAAGTTTCATAAACCTACACCATAGATAACTACTGGTTTACAAACAGAGTGTTTATAAATGTTATGAGAGTTTAGTTTATATTGAAATCCTGTTGGTAGGATGTCAAACCACAGACGCACGCATACGGCTATCACGTTTGGCATTATTTGTACCAATATGATTCATCCGTCTAGTTTGTGGTGTACTCAGCTTCCAAATCTAGACCTGACTGTGACCTTTAATCCAATTATTCATTTAGTCCTCAAATAATAATTTAGGATCCTATTCCAGACTCAGATAATCAGATAATAATCCAACAAACTCGTAAATCCGTTCTGCGAGCTTTAATGTAGGGCAAATAAACACGTAGAGAACAAAACATCCCATCCAAAGAACGACAACAAAGACAGAGACAAAGCGTGAAACGGAGTTCGAGCAAAAGACGTAGTGGGAGGATGGAAAAACTGTAATTGCCTGCAGAAGAAACAAAAAAAAAGAACTTTTAAGGACACTGAAGATGTCAACCGCGACGAAAAAGGCCATGGCGTGGTTCTGTCTTTCACTTGTCCACCCCCGTTTTCACCACTAATCTGCCCACTCATTCTCTTTTCTGCCCCAGTGGGGAAGTCCCGACATGCGATTAAAGAATGTGGCGGTTTAAACTTTTAACGAGGGATCACCCTTACGTTCTGTTATCTTCATCGATGGCTTCACCTTCTCGACTGTAACTCTTCGATGATAAGATTGATTTAGAGAACCCCCCCCTCCCTACGGTGCAGTAATAGTGGCACACAACATTACAATGACACGTTTATGACTCACTGTTGTAATATCTTAAGGGCAGGGGTGGCTCAAATGGTTAAGGCGCTGAGTTGTTGATTGAAAGACTAGGAAGACATAGGTTCAAGTCCCTCTGCCGCTGATAGGTCTGTGAGCAAGAGGCTTAAACCTTCTTGCTCCAGGGGTGCTGTATCTATATACAGTATGTTCTACTGTGTATAATCATGTACATGACAATTTCTGGTTCAACCCCTTATAAAAATACTTAAGTATTGTAGAGTAACTTTACTATAAAACATGTACCAACATTTTCTGTGGTAAATACTGTAGCGTTTTTGAGCGTTATAATAATTCTATTATTAAGCGTTATAATAACTATCCTTGTTATAGTAACTTTACTATAGTAATTACTAAGTAATAAATGTTCTATAACTGTATAATACTATATGTGTGAAAAACTTTCAAAACAAAAAAAGAAGATCAATGCAACACACGCCAAATTCCTAAAATGAATAAAACCAAAAAACATGTTAACAAACCGTTTATGTTTAATGTCCAATCAATGATCTGACATTTCTGTCCATTCAAAATGGGACTCTGGTCTTTCGCACTAGAACACATTGTTCTCCGTTAGTAACTCTATTCTTGATAAGTTCACTAGAGTTCTTTCTATAGTTTGGTGTAAACTTTAACCAAGTGTAACTAGTGGTGGCTAAAATGGTTAAGGCACCAAGTTGTTGATTGGAAGACCAGGAGGATCGAGGTTCAAGCCAGTCTTTCACTGTTGGGTCCCTGCGCAAGACCCTTAACCCTTCCTGCTCCAGGGGCGCTGTATCATAGATGACCCTGTGCTCTGACCCTAACCTTCCAAGATGGGATATGCAAAGAAGTTAATTTCACTGTGCTCTGAACATCTGTGACAAATATATAATACAGGGGGTACCATAAGTTTCCATAAATAAGAAAAAGAATCATTTTTTATACATTTTTTTATTTATATAATATGCTCTGCATGAGCATTATTTTGAAAACACATTTGGACGTGTGTCCCCCACTGCTAAAGAACACGTATAAGCACATGCTTAAACTGGCATTGGTGATACGTTCCTTGAGATGATTTATATTTTGCATCTTCTCCTAAAACACCATGGCCTTCAAAGGCTTCCATGGAACAAAATCAAGTAGGTTGAGATCTGGGGATCTGGGAAAATGTTTTTTATCAAAGAATGTTTATTTTATGTATGGCAACTTATAGGATACCCTGTGTAATATCATACAGGTTACCCCAGTCTTCCAGTTCACTCTGGTACTACACTATTAACTACAGTTTATCCGTTCACCAGAATTAAATGCAGGGGAGGTGATTTGGTTCCATTTTTTTGGTTTACATTTTTTGTTCTGCTGGTTGAGAGTATCTTCTCGATAGCACTCGAAAGTTAAGTGGGCAAATGTATTTTAGGTATTTCTATCGTCTGTGAAAGGTCCAAAAAAAACTTTTTCCAATGAAAACATTATAATTGGTATAATTTGGAACGCACATTCAAAGAGAGGAATATTGAGGGAAGCGTCACACCGCACAGTGATGACGGCTAAAGGAAGAGCAAAACCTGCGCTGTAAACACTGCCGGCTGATGCGGTGTGAAAAAGCAAATCTTTTTGGCCATTTTTTTTCTTTTGGTGCATCCCTATACGAATCAAATGAATTCACACCAGCCTCTCTGGGTCCCTCCTTATTCTAACTCTACACCTCCCCCAGGAAACCACAGGCTTAAGAGGTAAGGATCTGACATGGGCCCCACAAGGGTTTTTTTATTTGGACCCCAGCTGTTGCAGCATTTCCGGGCTGGAGCTCAAACCCTGACCCACCATGCCGAAAAATTAGCATCTCAACCAATTGTGCCACTGCTGCCCTTTATGAGCTACCACTAATCTCTAGGTTAATGTAGTATGCTTTAAGTACTCAACTGGTTACTTAGACTTTACCTTTGACTTTTAACTTCACTTTAAACGTACATTAGTCAGTATAAGCCAAGTGTACTTTAATATAATTTTATGTAGTATATTTTTGATCAGTGGGACTTCGGTGGGAAGTGGTGGCTCAGTGGTTAAGGCATTGGACTAGTATCAGAAAGACTGGGGTTTGATTCCCAGCACCAATAAGCCAAAATTGTGGGTGCCTGAGCAAACCCTTTATCCCCCCCAAATATTTAACTGTATAATAAAAATATAAATGTTAGTCGCTCTGGATAAGGTTGTCTGTGGTTATTGGTGTTTTTTCTCTGAATGGATTCAGTCTTTATCCACACAGCATCATTTGCAAAACAAAAAATACCAAAAGTGTTAATCAACGCATAAAAAAACTTTTCTTTTTAATTTTCATTTCAACTTTCCGCCAGATTTCGGTGTTTTTCCTGTCACACTTGGGGCCCCAATCAACAAATAAACAAATTTTTATTTGCCTTTAATTGATTTCTTTCTTCTTTTTGATTTTAGTGATGAGAAAATTTGTATAGTTGACATATGATATGAGCATAAGCCAGCTAATTTGTGTGTGTGTGTTTGTGTGTAACGTTTGGAAAAGGGTCAGAATCTCATTCTTGTGTTAAAGCTCTGCTGCCACTCGTCACAGCGTGAGTCCAGCCCTGCTGATCCCCCTCAACAAACTTACTAACAGATGATCAATATTACATGAGCCGCTCGGTACGCACACACACACACCCACACAAACACACACACACACACAGTGGGTGTGCGTAGATGAGCCCCTCCCCACCTGCTCTAATAGAAGGCTGTAATGAAGACTCCAGGGGGATCTGCTACCTGTCACTCTGGATCGATTTGCCTGCTTTGTGACTGACAGCTTCACCAAGCAGCCCTCCACCTGCTTCAGCCTGCACTGCTCCTTCCTGAAGCTTCCAAATCATAATATACTTTCAGGTTGAAAGTTTGCGGACACCTCATCAGCACACCTATGATTGGGTCTTTCCAAAACTATTGCCACAATTATTCCATCACTGGAACTAAAAAACCTGTCCCAGAAAGACAATGCAGCTGTGCACAAAGCACAGAGTGGAAGCAGTTTGTCCCCAAAAAAACAACACCATTTTTTTGTTACATGTTTTTAAGTAATATAAAATACATTTATAAATAATGAATATTGTATATAAAACAATACAACAGAATGTATTGCAATAAACTGGTTTAGTTAAGTATAATGTACAGCATTTACCTCGGACATCAGACGACTCCACTTGCTAATGCACATGTTTGACTAGCTATTGAGTGAGACACGGGATGCTGGGCAGATGTTACAGCGTTCACTGTGGCGTTTGCTTTGCCAACTAGCGATTGGGTGTCTGAAGCTGGCTCTTAACCTGAATTTTAGCTCGCAACTCAAGGCAAACCGAGAGACGACTCATATCTCAAAAAACCTGTTAGTTGTCGTCTTGTTTCACTGTATTTTTAAAAGATTGTGGATTGTGGCTGTAAAAAAATGTGCTTATTTCGCTATAATAGGATTAGTGAGAACAGACACTAATGTAGGTTAAGGAGGTCTCGGGTGCTGTCTGCGTTCCAGTTCATCCCTATGGGGTCTCTAACACTGCGTGTCATAGGCTGCACTTACACCACATGTATATTAAGTGACCCAATTCCGATTTCCCTCTCCAATGTGGCACAGATGGGATATCTGTGACAGACGACCCTGTCAGCAGAAAAAAAAATCACATGGATTCCGATATTTTCAGATGGGTTTCAGGTCTGATTCAGATGTGGAAATAAATAGGATATGAATCGGATATGTGCATTAACGTGTGCCATGTAAGCGGACAGATCGGATTTTCACCTGTCAATGCGCGTCGAACGTCATTGAATAAGCGACAAAGGCGCATGACATCAACACAGATGGACACCTACAGCGATATATAAAACTAAACACAACTGTGTCTTTTAATATTTATTAATTTCGTTTACTTAAAGTCTGTAAACAATGACAAAAATTAACGGACTATTAAAAAAAGGATATTTAGGACTTACTGAATAATCATTTCATTTTCGTCCATTGTGTCTATTGATTATTGTGTCATTTTTTTACTTTTGTTTTCCAGTCAATACGTCTACTTTGGGTTGTGTAAATGCAGATATCAGATACAGGTCAGTTTTAAAAGAATATGTAGGCGTGTCTTCTAAAAACATCAGATATAGTTCCAAAATTGTAATTGGAGCCATAATGGCTGTGTGGGACTTTGTGGGGCACAGGGACATTGTCATGCAATTGTTTGGCACTTAAGAATATTTGTATAGTAATAATTTTGTGCTGTTCATGTGCATTCTTGTCAAATGTGTATACATTAGTTTATATATACATATATGCTTTGTATATGTATAAAAAAGCGTATATATATATATATATATATAAGTATATATATATACACTGTTTATATATATATATATATATATATATATATATATATATATATATCTATATATATCTATATATTATATATATATCATGCATTTTAAGATTTCAACACCGTCTACTTGCATCCTTGTTATTCAAATGATAAAGCTGTTTATATTTAATATTCAAGACGGAAAAAAAAGATCATGACATTTTACTGAGTAGGTGTGTGCAAGCATGCATTTATGTACCGCATGTGTCTGTGTGTGTGTGTGTGCATGAGCGGTGCACTTGCCGTTGACATGTCAAGACTAAAAAAGAAAGAGATGCAGAGAGACAGAGAACGAGCAACCGTGTCAATGTGTGTGTGTGTGTGTGTGCTTGAAATGTGTGTGTACCTCGCCTTTAAAATGTCATGGTGCAGATCGATAGGGTTTAACGAGGCCTGGAGGTCCGATCTGTTCACTCTCATTCAAGGAATCCCCCGAAAATAACCGTCCCTCCTTGATACTTAACACACTCTTACCCTATCAGTGTAATGGGGTCTCTGGGGACGAATAGTAGGAGTGATACACACATTTACTCCTAAAGGTTAGGGGATAAGGGTAAGAGATGTCGCAGGACAAATGTTTTTGACTTTAAATATGTCCCTTTGCTATGACAGTAATTCTATATTTAAATAAACATATGTTATAATAAGATAGAGAAGGGTTATAACTGATTGGATAATAATTCTATGGAAGTTCATTACAATATGAAGATTATGATTTTAAAGACGTTTACAGCATTTGGCAGACGCCCTCAGACAGACTTTTATCTCTTTTATACAACTGAGCAATTAGGGGGTTAAGGGCCTTGCTCAGGGGCCCAGCAGTGAGAACTTGTTTGTGCTGGGAACCAATCTTCCAATTAGCAGTCCAACACCTTAACCACTGAGCTACCACTTCCATTGTCAAAAAGACATAATCTATAATAACACAGCCCAGTAACACCAGGATGAGGATGGGTTCCACTCGAGTCTTGGTTCCTCTTGAGGTTTCCTTCTATTATTATCTTAGGGAGATTTTCTTTGCCACCTTTCCTACAGGCTTTGCTTATTAAAAATAAATATATTTTTTTAAAAATAGTAAATTTTTCATTTACAGGCAGCACAAGGGTTTAGTGGTTAGCACTGTTGCCTCACAGCAAAAACGTTTCAGGTTCGTATCCCTTGCAGGGGTCTTTCTGTCTTTCCTACAGTCCAAAAACCTGTATATTACACTGATTAGTGATTCTGAATTGAGTGAGTGTGAGTGTCTGTATGTGGTCCTGTGATGGTCTGGTGACCTGTCCAGGATGTACCCCTGCCTTTCACCCAATAACAGCTGGGATGAACTCCATCAGATCCCCGGGACCCTGATTAGGAATAAGCGGGTAGATAATGGATAAATGATCACATCAAATCAGATAAAAGTCCTTAAATTCCTTAGAATTTTAGCTGTATAAATATAGCTTATCTATATATACATGCAAAGGGCAGTGGTGGCTCAAATGGCTAAGTTGCTGATCTGAAGACCAGAAAGACATGGGTTCAAGCCCCACCTCCGGCAATTCAACCACTGTTGGGTCCTTGAGCAAGACCCTTAACCCTTCCTGCTCCAGGGGCGCTGTATCATAGCTGACCCTGCGCTCTGACCCCCAACTTACTAAGATGGGATATGCGAAAAACATTGCGTTTCATTGGCTCTGTACACGAACCTTACACAATAAAGTTGAATATTATTTTAAATTTAAGCATTAAGTGAAATCAGTAAATCGATATAGAGAGCTTTCTAATGTATTTCCCATGTTTTAAGAAAATATCAAAAGTTTTATAGGATAAAATTAATTTTTACACACTGATTATTCCGAATAATACAATAGGATTGTATTAATATGCAGCATGTGCAGACATTCGTGTAGCATCTACGCTCTCTCCGTCTAGCAACATTTTATTAGTTATTATAATTGTTATTATACATATTATTATTTGTTACGTTTATTTGGTGCATAATACTTTTTCTACATTTTTTTATTTAATCTTATAAAAATTCTCCCGTCGCTCTCTGAGAATCACCTACATTTTGTCATATTATATACAAAAAAAAAAAGAAGCACCTTAGCTAATTTATTACAAAGATTTGTTTATAACAAAGTGTTCTATTTCTACTAGTCTTAATTTATTTACTTATAGACGATAACCAATTAAATTACATTTCCGTGATGATGTAATATGTTGCGAATACGACATTTTAACAGTTCCGGTTTGTGTAACTTATTCAGATCTTCGGATTTTGCTAGTCGGATTTTGCAAACAAAACGTCACACACTTTCAGACAAAATAATCTTTTTTTTTTTTTTTTTCTTTATGATTTCAAAGTGCTAAACAGAACCTCCAGTGAACCAAAGAGGGAAAAAAAATGAATTCATCCAAACAAATCAAAAAAAAAAATGACAATTTTTTTTGTAATCTTGTTGTTTTTCTTAAAAAAAAAGTGAACTAAACAAAACAAAACAAAAACAAATGCACAACTCGTACCACAAGATTTGAAAAAATCTATCGGATATAAACACTTCAAAATATTAGTTTTGTGGTTGCGTGTATATATATATATATATATATATATATATATATATATATATATATATATTTATATATTTATATATTATTATATTTATATATAATTCTCCATTTGTCGCAAATGGTCACGATGTTAGCGGAAAAGCCTAGTCTGTGAATGTGTCCGAGCCCTTTGAGGAGCTGGCCGTCTTTCGCAAACGAAATAAATACAAGCAAGAAAAAGGAAAAAAAAAAAAAAAAGAAAAAAAGAAAAAGAAAAGAAACATGCATATTATCTGTTATTTCGTTTGTACAAAGAAAAGACAACTTTTTTGTTGCAACAAAGTCCTTCGTATTAATAGTCGGTGTTAACAATAGAAACTTGAGCACAATAGTAAAATGAGCATGAGCACGGAATGTTTCGTCCCTCCTGCCCTCCTTCTCACTCCATCGCATCCCTTCCATTCCTGCCCCATCCCTCTTCTCTTTTCTTCCTTTTTTTTTGTTTTTAAGTGCTTGTAGCCCGAATGCTCCCTTGCGCTCTTTTATTAGCTTTACGCTCCTAAAACCCTACATTTTTCCCCAGTTTGAAAAACCAGAAAAAGAAATAATAAAATAAAACTCTACAGTCATTTCAAGTCTGTAGAACTTGCTCAAAAGTTAGTGAGCAGATCGGTGTGGGGGGAATCCGTCTAGTTTTTAAGAATAGGTGAATCGTAGTATACAAATAATTTAGAGTTGAAATAGAAACGGAACACACACACACACACACACACACACATATAGACACACACACACACACACTTTGCGGTGTTGTCTTTCTTACTCTTCGGACTAATCCTTGGTAAATTGCACTTGTATGCACTATCGAGACTGTGATTGGGCGGTTAGAATTTAATGCACTTTGTCTGGGACGTCTGCTGATTCGTTACGCTTCAAGCTTCCCACAGAGCCTCGTATACACTCTTACACACACACTCTTTCAGATGTCCTTTGTGTTGTGAACAACCGTGTGAGTGCATGTGGAGCATCCTGACATTTTTTTTTTAACTGAACAGAAACCTTTCAACCTTGCATCGTTTGTTTTATTTCTCTCTTTTAAAAACACACACACACACAGACACACACAGTGAACCGCAGTCCAAAAGCATAGCTCTGCTTTCTGTCTTAAACACACACACACACACACGCGCACACATGCACACTTACAGACACAGAGTTGAGGTGAAAAGAGTGTACATCTAAAGCCACTTGAGAGAAAATCAAGTTCAGTGAGTCTCTCTTCAGGCTCTGTCCTCTGTGGTGTGTCCCCAGCCCAAGCCAAGCTTTGGGGGTGTGTCTGTTTTAGTAGGGCAGCGTGTCCAGGAACCTGTCGATGAGTGGCGGAGGTTGGACCAGATCCTCCAGCTTTAAGTAAAAGATCCTCTGTAGGCCTTGAGTACGCTGTGACCTAAGCTCCGCCCTCAGACCCAGAACAGCAGCCACTGTGGGCGGGGCTTTGCCTGCTGCAGCTGCACCCGTGGCCCCGCCGGAGCTCAGGTGGTCTCGAAGGCAGCAGATAAGCTTGGACTGCAGCTCCTCTACCTTCTTGGGTTCCTTGAGGCCAGGACATTGTTCTGAAAAAAAAAAAAGCAGACAGATTAATAATGAGTGTGTGGTCAAAGATTATGTTATCTATCCATCTACCCATTCACCCAGCCATCCACGTTCAGCCATTCTATTAAGCCTAAACAAAATATCTCCTTCACCAGGACCTTCTGTCCAATGGACATACCTGAAAGCTACTCTACAGTCAGCAAATGCATCTAATTTTTCATATCTATCTATCTATCTATCTATCTATCTATCTATCTATCTATCTATCTATCTGTCTGTCTGTCTGTCTGTCTGTCTGTCTGTCTGTCTGTCTATCTATCTATCTGTCTGTCTGTCTGTCTGTCTATCTATCTATCTATATTTCTTCTTTCTTTCTTTCTGTCTGTCCTGTATGTATATTTGTCTATCTATCTATCTATCTATCTATCTATCTATCTATCTATCTATCTATCTATCTATCTATCTATCGTCTATCTGTCTGTCTGTCTGTCTGTCTGTCTATCTATCTATCGATCTTTCTGTCTGTCTGTCTGTCTATCTATCTATCTATATTTCTTCTTTCTTTCTGTTCTGTCTGTCTGTATCTGTCTGTATATTTGTCTATCTATCTATCTATCTATCTATCTATCTATCTATCTATCTATCTATCTATCTTTCTTTCTTTCTTTCTTTCTGTCTGTCTATCTATCTATCTATCTATCTATATATATCTATATTTCTTTCTTTCTGTCTGTCTATCTATCTATCTATCTATCTATCTATCTATCTATCTATCTATCTATCTATCTATCTATCTATCTATCTATCTATCTATCTATCTATCTATCTATCTATCTATATTTCTTTCTTTCTTGTGTGAAAGTAGGCCAAATTTACTGATAGAGCACATTCTTTAGGCAACACTAGCTTGTCTACATTCCATACTGTTATTATTGACACACCCCATGTCGTCACCACCACCAGGACATTTGTTTCTGTTTCGTACTTGTCTATTTCTATAATCTTTGTTAATTATGGTAAGAGATGATGTTAGACTGGTGTTTTAAAATGGATTAACAATTACAATTGTACTAATTACATTTACAATTGTAATGTTGTTATGGAATTAAAATACACACTTTGGGTCTATAGGATTTAGTCTACAACATGAAGAAGGTGTTGAACCTGAATTCTTTATGTGTTAATTATGTCCATACACACGTTTGGGAAATAAAGGCATGTACGTGATTATGTCTCTAAAAACGATGACCAAAACCACAGGATAAAATCAGGACAAAATTAGTACGTTTAAACAGCACAATTTGTATAGTGCTCAATACTAACATAGTTATTTACAATGACACTACCGGCAGCAGCTTATTGATGCACATCCAATCATTCACCTCGAATAACTCCCCCCCCCCACCCCCCCCCTCCCCCGCCAAAACACACACATCATACACATATCCTTACTTTTTCCGCTACTTTGGGTGAAAAAAAACGTATGAAAATGCAAAGTTGTCAAATAGAGGCAATTTGTGGTATAAGTGTGTGGGTGTGTGTGGTCTGGGTTACAAAAGGAACGAATGTCGCACTCGCTTCTAGCTGCTGTCGCACTGAGTTAGTGTGAAGCTTCTGCTTTATCACTTTAGAGCCGGTGTGTCGATAAAAAGCCTGCAGCTTCAGCCCACCTCACACACTCCACACTGGATGTTTCATCAATCTGAATGAATTGCGGATTATAAACTGTTTATTTTTCGCCCTAAACGATTAGTTACGAAAGATGCATATGTTCCATGTAGCTTGAATGAAATGCACGTGTGTGAATTGACATTGTGGTGTGTCAGTGTTGTTGTGGCAACAAGAAGCACAAGATTGTTATGTCACTTCAGAAGGCGTTCACATATTCCGGCTAATAACGCATGAAAAATGCTTGACATGCCTTCTTTCGTATTTCGTTGCCAGGCAACTATCCGCTGCGCTCTCCATTCCGACTAGGAAATTTCCAACCTTTTTTCGATGGATTTCCACCCCTGCTGATACTCTACTACAAAATTTATTTACAAAGAAAACATTAGCTGCTCCTCCATTTTTCTGCTGAGGTTTTATAGTAACGGAAAATGTTAAGAAGCTGATTGGATGGTTCTTGTCACATGTAGAAGTTGAGAAGTTTTTTTAATCCCTGCCGAACATACACGTCCTGAAAAAGGCCGGTTCCCCGCATGCGCGTCGCAATCATTTGGTGTCGCTCATTTTAAAATAACGAAATTAAGCGCACAAATCACGCAATACGTAAACGGTCCCCTAGGCTATGTGTTTAATGTGTTTAATGTGTTTAATCGGGAAAATGTCCGAAATTTAAAAACCTTCAAAAAAAAAAAAATCGGATTAAAAGTTTTACACCGTAATTTCTAAACTATATCAAACACATTGCTTTGTCAGGTAGAAATTTCATTTGAATTGACCTCAATCGATTTGCTTCTATTATTTCTATTCTAACTAGGCTATCAGGTCATTTGTTAAGGCTTTATTAGACTGAGCTTAAACATAGACACTTTGTGTAAGTGTGTGTGTCTGCGTGCGTTGCTTTTTATTCATTCTTGTGCTGTGGGTGTTCGGCAGCTGCATTGTCCCTCATTCTACTCTTTCTCTCGCTCTCTAGGGGCTAATCGATGGCACTCTTACTGCAGACGCTTTCAGAGGGTCGATAGTTTGAGCAGACGAGTGGAAAGAAATAGAGAGATAGAGAGAGAGAGAGAGAGAGAGAAATAAAGGAGTGCAGGGCTCCATTGAGTAGTGCTCGATTCCTCCCTCGACAGAGCTAAGTGTTCCTCCGTGGAGGCCAACACATAGTACACAAACACACACACACGCACACATTTTTCACTAAACGCTGATGGTTCCAGGTGAACGGAACCATTAGCAAACAAATTGAATCAGCTACTATTTTGTTGTAAAAACTTTACGTGAATTACATTTTTTTGTGTGTAATGTGTGAAAACATTTTATCTGAAAATTTTGTTATATTTACTAAATTTAAATGAATAAAACGTCCCAGGATTACTAACGTAACTAAATCAAATTTTAACCTCAGTCATCTAAAGCCGGGTTTACGCTGTGTAATTTTGGGGAAGTTTTATCGAGGAACAGCTGTTAATCTTCTGTCTGTAAATTTCAAACTAGCGATTAAAGACAACTGACATTAGCGTAGGATTATAGGAAGCTTTTACCATTTTAAAATTTGTCCCAGACAAACAAATCATAGACTAAAACCTGATTTTTTTTCTGTTCTTGTTTTTTTTGTTTCATGTTTTTTGTCTATTATTTTATGTCTATGCTAAGCTATGCTAGCTAGCTAAGCTAGTCTAGGCTGTGTTTTGTTTACTTCCTGTTTTGTTTTCCAGTCTCTCTGTCATGTGATTCCCTTTGTCCCTGTGTTCTGTTCTCATTGGTTGGGTGTTTATTGTTTTCAGGTGTTCCTTGTTTGTCTGTGTGTATTTATAGCCCTTCTGTTTGCCCTGTCTTTTGTGTATTATTGTTTACTGTTTGTTTGCTGTATCACTGTGGAGAGTTCTTGTTTATGCTTCCTGTTCCTGTTCTTGTTCCTTTTCTTGTTCCTGTTCCAGTTCCAGTTCCTGTTCCTAGTTAAGATAGATTTGGTTCATGTTCTTTGTTTGTTTTGTGTTTTTGTTCATTTCTATTCAAACTCCTTCTCAGTGAGTGATTCTTATACCGTAGCCATATAAAATGACGTTGTGTGCAAATCACATGCATGGATTTAGTCTACCCTACTGTGTAGTGTTTGTCTTAGTCATGCATGTGCATAAGACCTGAAACACCTGTTGGTTCTGACAACACACACACAAACACACACACCTGTTTATGTGAACTTTGCCACCCAATAATCAATAATCCCCAGCTGTCCTTATAGAAAATACACAAACCCTTTCCTCATCCTCTGTCTGTATCTCTCCGCAGCTCGCTCTCTTTAGCTGTGATTTAAAGGGGATTAGTTTTCCCCGTGTAGGTAAACCCAGTCACGGCCATCACCTGTCCAACACCTGAGATAATCAGCACCGGCCACACAAAGAGGTGTGAATGTGTGAGTGGGTAGGTGAGAGATGTAGAGAGTGTGTTTGTGTGTTTGCCTTGTGGTGTGTGTTACCTGTGAGCAGCACCAGGGCTGACAGGCAAGAGAACGCAGGTAAGTCCAGACTGAGACTCTGAAGATGAGCGCTAAAGTCTCTGATGGAGTCGAGCCATTCTCCGAACCCTCGCAGACACTGCAGCCTGTGGAGCACAAGGCCTGTGCAGAAAACAAATTTCTCCTCTGCCAACAACGACCTGCAGAGAGAGAGAGAGAGAGAGAGAGAGAGAGAGAGCGAGAGAGAACAGGAGTTAGCACAATCACAAAGTGTTATTCATTCAGCCTCGCAGCCTTTCCAGATAACAAACTTTTTTGTAGTGAAATGGAGACACAGGGCCGAAAATTGACCAGGGAACAAAGATAAATATGTGTGTGTTACAGACAGTGATGGGAAAAACAAGCCCTAAAAATCAAGTACATACTGAAAAACTAATAAAATCTGACCTAGCATTGGATTATACACTGATTACAACTCATGTATTTTGTTTCTAAAACACATTAAAAGGAAGTCCACGCCAGTAGGCAGCAGTAGACTATATTTCCTAACCATACAACATACTATATTTTACATTTTTGGTAGGTTTATCAAGTTTTTATCTAACTTTATTTTATCCAAGGGTTACTGGTGCTGGGAAATGCTAACTGTAGCCTGATAGCACTAAAAGTGTTCATCCCATCCTCTCCAGCCAAACCCGTACCTCCTGAACGCATGAGCGCACAAACTAGCGGCATTATTACTACAATACATCAAGTGTCGTTTACCAGTAAGAAATTTTTATAGTACAATTAGTAACAGAATGGATTCGAAAATATCCGATTACACGCTGCTACTGTAGTTGAGCTAATTTGTAAAGGTCATCTTTTAGACCCTTTCCCTCCTTTAGTCGACTCCAGAGTGTAAACGCAACACCGATATTAATTCACATTCGGATACCTGAACATGCTAATGATTTGTTGCCAGACTGTCCATTTATCTAACTTGAAAGGAGCAGCAATCCTATTCTATCGCTGGTGTCATTATTCACACTTGGGTTTTGTTAAATAATCAGCTTATAAAATGTTTCAGAACCAACAAACTGATCCCAAATTTTGTACACCTGCCCAAACCCGGTTATTACCTGCACAATCTAATTCAAAAACCACCCAAGTGGATGGGGAAAATCCTCAATCTGGCAACCCTGTTTGATGACGTATCCTGTCTGCGTGAACAGGGTACGCAAAGGTTTTTCCAATACATATGTTGACAGGCAGGTAGGAGAGCCTATCATAATATTCAGACCGAACTTTTTGATTGGACGAAGTTTTTTTTTTTTTTTGTCAGAGACAATACATTTAGACCGCTTAACCTAATAAGTGCTATCGAGATGTAAAGAGACTTTCAACCAGCAGAACAAAAAAGGCTTTAAACCAAATCGTGTGCTGCTTAGGATGAACACACACGGACAGCAGAAAGATACGTTAGGTTACTGTACCATGTTAAAACATTGCTCTGGAATGCAATTGACCCAATTACTAGATCAGTAAACTGTTTAAAGCTTTAACCAAGTTGACTTCATGAGTCAGAGTTTAGCAGTGCAGGTGGATGCAAATGTAGATACGAGATCATTTGTATGCTAATAGAATAATTTAACCTGTAATCCAATAAACATGCAATGGTCAGCTGACGTGCTAACAGAATTTAATAAGAGTGAGGCAGAGAATCCGATCAGCAATAGCCCTAGGTTACACTTTTTTGATAAATCCGATTGAAGTATTCCGGTTGATTGTTCACATGAGACGTTATTTATGTTTACATGTGCCGACGTTTTCAGCCGGAAACGTTTTGTGACCTGCACACAGCTCATTTGTGATGCTGTAAATTTTAATATGGCCCGTAAAGATGAGCCAAGTCGCTTTTTTGCTAGTTATGGGCATTGTGTTACCCCTGAGCATGTAAGTGTGCTTTCGAAATAGTTTTTTGTGCTATTCAAATTTTAATCGGGTTTGGAAATTTTTATTCAGAATACAATACTCCATGTAAGCGCACACAATCCGGAAACAAAAGGGTTGGTTTATGTCATGGAGCAAGTTAAGGTGAGCTTTTATTTTATAAAGAACATTCTTTTCCGGAATGACCCACATTTATGTTATGTTACATTCCTAAATCCAATTGAGCAGTCAAAGGTTAAGAGCCTCGCTCAGGGGCCCAGCAGTGGCAGCTTTCCATCAGCAGTGCAACACCTCACCCACTGAGCTCTCACTTCCTTTAAATTGTGTGTGAGTAATAGAGCACAGCTGTGCTGTATCGGTAACTTGGATGAGCATGTAAGGTTGTGGTTTTGGCGGTTGTAGTTCCGGTCAGCCATGTTTGTAGTCTATAGGAATTGTTGGGAATTAAAGTTCACTGAGTTGACTCGACTCTGTTTAAATTGTGATTTCCTGGTTAGATAATTGCACTGTTGAAGAAAAGAAATTATTGCTAATTACACTCTTCAGGGTTCCCTCTGAATCCGGTCCCTCTGCATTCTAGTATCAGGAAGTAATGCCCTGAAATTCCTTCTGCCTTGCGAATAAAAATGAATTCCATTTCTGTAAATCTGCTCAGTGACTTAAACAAATCGGCCGAAATGGAACCCGAATGAAATAATGAGGCCGGTTTTAATATTATGACGTGTAAAGGTGCATTTTGTTTGCATGGTTAGGTTGGTATTCTGAGGTTTGGGATGTAGGCAAATAAAGTAGAGCAAACTGCAATTTTCATGCCACTGAGATTTTTTTATATTCCAAATGCTGTGTGTGTGTGTGTGTGTGTGTGTGTGTGTGTGTATCTTAAGTGTATTGTTTGCTTGCTTTAATTTCTCGTGTCCTGCAATAATTTCCTAAGCGGATTAGTAAAAACTTTTTCGGATGCTCTGTTGGCACTGATGAGGTGGAGAAAAAAAGAAAAGAGAGAAAGACAGTGTGTGTGAGAAAGAGGGGGGCAGAGAGAGAGAGAAATAGACAGAGAGAAAGAGCATGAAAGAGAGAGAGAGAGAGAGAGAGAGTCAGAGAGAGAAAGAAAGAGAGAGGGGAGAGAGTGAGACAGAAAGAGAGAGAGAGAGAGGGAAAGAGAGAGAGAAATAGACAGAGAGAAAGAGCGTGAAAGAGAGAGAGAGAGTCAGATAGAGAAAGAAAGAGAGAGTGTGACAGAGAGAGAAAGAGCATGAAAGAGAGAGAGAGAGAGAGAGTCAGATAGAGAAAGAAAGAGAGAGTGTGACAGAGAGAGAAAGAGAGCGAGAGAGAGAGTCAGAGAGAGAGAGAGAAAGAGAGAGTGTGACAGAGAGAGAAAGAGCGTGAAAGAGAGAGAGAGAGAGAGAGAGAGAGAGAGAGAGAGAGAGAGAGAGAGAGAGAGAGAGGGAAAGAGAGAGAGAGAGAGAGAAAGAGAAGCTGTTATTATTTATTCCACCCTTCAAGGTGATGTTTGATGGCTGAACTTCATTTGACTTTACTTTCATCTTTCAATTAATCACCACCTTTTTCTCTCAAAGAAAAAAAAAATTGATAGCGTTTTTTTTTCGTTATTCTGCATCTGCCTGACTGATTATATACACACACACACACACACACACACATACACACACACGTTCTGTCTCATCTCCACCCAGCAGACCTGTCTTTAAATCAGTAACTCACGAGAACTGTTACCATGGGCACAAATGAAAGCCAGCGTAGGGACGAGTACATCAAAGATCGGAACGGGACTTAATTAAGTTCGAGCTCTTGCAATTAAAGCTTTTAAAACATTCCTGAGATTTCTTTCTCCTTCTCCAACCCCCTCATCACTCTCTCGCACTTTTTTTTCGGATGTGGGATAGGATTCATGGAGCTATTTTTTTTTTTTTTTTTTATGTTTTTTTTGCTAAAATATTTTGGTTTAAACCAGATTTACTCGCATCTCCCGTTCTTTTTCTCACCGCTCTACTACACGACCTCCTCATGAGCAACCCTGCAATTTAAGGGCAAAAAAAAAAAAAAAACCCTCTCCTCTCGTTTTCCTGTGCTGGCTTCTGCTTGTGACCTGTTCTTCATTAGCACAAAATTATGGAATGCAAATGCACTTAAACGCAGCAGGAGAGAGGAGAGGAACGGGAGCAGGGGGGCAAGTTACCAAAAGAGAAGACAGGATGAAAGAAAGCTAGCATTTTTTTTTTCAACCTAATTGATCTTTATCTGCCTTTATAGGATAAACAATTATTACAAACAACTATTTGTTTGTCCTGAGAAAGAACAGGAACTTTCTATTAAATGCCTAAAAGTGAATAAGTTTAAGCAACTTATTTTTGGTCATCTAGATACTTTTAGCGATTTAGCTGATTTTCTAAACCAGTTGAGGGTTAAGGGCCTTGCTCAAGGGCCCAGCGGTCCTGGAAATGAAGCCTGCGACCCTCTAATCAGCTTTAACCACTAAGCTACCACATTTTTTTTTCACTAAGCTAATTAAATTTAGCTTTTTAGCTGTAATTCAGCTAACAACCCATTCGCTTCTATTTCTATGCTGCTTAAGGCATTTTAAGGGCCCATCGGATGCGACATGCGCTTTTACAAGTTGTTTAAATTGGAATGTGTGTTGGCAGTGTGTGTACGCATCCACCCTGTAATAATACAGATCCACCAAGTGTTTTTTTGTTTTTATTTTTATTTCGTTAAACCATTTCCTGTTTCTCAAATCAAACAGTTTTTTTAGATTTCTGTTTTTGTGATGTCACACGACCCTGGATTGTTGATTGACGCTGCTGTTTTAGCATGAACCAGACCTGAGCAGTGTTGCCAGATTGGTTGGGATTCCGTCCAATTTATCTTGTATTTTTAGACCAAATAAAAAAAAAACCCGCATTGGACTGGTTGTTCAAATTTGGGCTGGTATTTATTACCAAAGGCGGGAGTTTATATATTCATTAAAATAATTATATATATATTATCCAGTTTAGACACTATTTAAACACATTTTTGGCTGGTATTTTTTTTAATGGCTGGGTTTTACTCTGTAGTTGGTCTGGTTATTTTCAATCCAATTTGGAAACCCTGGTCCCCAGATGAGATGTAAAACGTTGGCCATTGTTTTGAGGCTGAAGCAGAATGTCGATTAATAATGTGCCATAGTTAGCAACTTTCACGGTGTTTACAGCTAAAGTGTAAACTCTCAGAGAACTTCGCAATATATTTGTCATGGAGGAACCAGACAGGAGCCAGAGATAATAATAATAAGACCCAGTGGGCCTGTGGAAGCAGAGGAAAAAGAGAGAATTTAGCTTTGGTGCTAGTAAAATCTGTAGCCAAATGCTGAATCTCTCGACGGGAACCAGAGAATCAAGCTAGCAGGTCAGTAGCGGAATGCTAATGATTAGCGAGTGGAGTAGCGAGTCTGCGAATAAACATGTAACGTATGAGATCAGACAGTATAAATAGGGTAAGTGATTGTGATGGACTGATAAGGTGTAGGTGTATCTGGTGTACGCTGGTTGGGTGTGGAACCTGGTGTGTTCGTGACAATTATTACACATTGTCACGTTTATAATGAAGTACAAACTGTGTATGTTGTCGGTAAAGATGACACGGTAACGCTAAATTGAGCTTTCCTTTGTGGATGATTCATAACAGTGTTTATTTATAATTAATAAGTCATTAAATAATTATCTCAAATGGTTTTAGAGCAGTGGAAACGCCCCACCGAACAGAAGGGGCGTAAGCAGAGCTATTTAGCATTTGAAGCAACATGCACCGAAACGGGTCGCTACAAAATGAAAATTTGTAATCGAGGTATATTAAAAACTTCATAAAGTATCATATCGACTTGCGGAAAATGAGTATGTAGTATTTTAGATTCTCCAGTTTTCAGTACTTTTGAACAATAAACCAAGACAAAAAAGTGGCGAGAAACGTCTAACTTGGAAATCTGTCTTAAGTTATAACATGACATACAACAGGAACTGCTCTCCCAGAACAACAGTAGTTTATATAGCTCATAAAGTGTTATATATTTACACATTAAAAGTCCTCAGTACTACTGACAAAAAAAATAAATTGGGTAAAATGTTTTTATTGATTATTTAGTTATCATTTTTTATTAGTTAATTATCCTCGAAGTTGCCTATGAATAGTTTTGTTGAAGTTAAACTGGAATATCCTTCAGTTTAAAAGGTCTGAGGCCAAAATTCTAATAGTGCTACCCTTTAGTTAAAGGACATCGGATTAGTGACAGAATCAACCAATCAAATGTTGAAGTTTTGAACACTCAACTGGAATCACTAACATTGTAACCGAACGTGCTAATGGCTAGCACCCATCACAATAAGCTATACTGTTTTTTTCAAAACGCGCAATATATATAAAACATCCTTCATACAATCTGCGCATTATTAGCGTATAGCGTATGTAACAGGGTTATGTAGATGTGTGTATGAAGTTTAAGTTGCGTACTAAAGGCTCGCTCAGATTGAAACCTCTACGCTACGCCACTCAATACAGACTACGATGATCTTAGTTAAAATTCGTACAAGGTTTTTTTTCCGAATGATTTGGTTGTGGTTAATCGGTATAGTCATGTGGGTGGTGTTTTGAGAAAAACAACACAGAAGCACATGGTTACCAACAGAGCTGCAAATTAAGAAAGATGGCTAAGCAGTCGCAGCATTAGAAGAGAATGTGCTTCTAACTCAAGTCCAGATTTACGCTAGAACACAAAAAGTTTTTATCTGGTCGAACACAACCTTTTTTTTGTGAAAGCTCATGTAAAAATAAGCTAATTGTCTATACTTCGAAGCAGATTTCTTTCACTAGTACATTATGACATGCCGTCGCTAACAAAAGCATGGTAAGCACCCAGGATCAGTTTTTACCCAAATGTCTACTTACATACTTCCTGATTGTTTTTAAATGAAATTCTATATAGTATGAATAAAATTCCGAAGTACTACAGGATTCAGAACGATGGCAAGTCCAATGAAAGAAAAGAAAGAAAGAAAGAAAGAAAGAAAGAAAGAAAGAAAGAAAGAAAGAAAAGAAAGAAGAAGGAAGAAGAAAGAAAGGAAGAAGGAAGAAAAGAAAGAAAGAAAGACTTAAAAGAAAAGAAAAACAGAAAAAAGAACGAAGAAAAAGAAAAAAAGAAAAAAAACAACAAAAAGAAAGAAAGAAAAAGAAAGAAAGAATAAAAAGAAGAAGGAAGAAAAGAAAAAAGAAAGAAAGAAAGACTTAAAAGAAAGAAAGAAAAAAAGAAAGAGAAAGAAAGAAAAAAACAACAAAAAGAAAGAAAGAAAGAAAGAAAAAAAGAAAGGGAAGAAGGAAGAAAAGACAGAAAAAAGAAAGAAAGAATTAAAAGGAAGAACGAAGGAAAGAAAAAAATACCTAAAATAAAGAAAGGAAGGAAGGAAGAAATAATAAATGATGTGAAAGATGAGACTTTTTATGTAATGTGTAAGTTCTGAGCAGGAAGAAAGAGTCTCTCCTCTTCGTGGCAAGTAATTCTAATCCAATGAAACACCTCACATTGTTACATGATGCAACCACATTAAAATAGTGCAGATTACAACATGCATAAACGTTTATTAATAATAGGATTATTTCTATTGGGTGTCCATTTTATTCATTTCATTTAACCTTATTTTATACTGGGGGAATCCGAGTTATTAACCATATTTGAACATTTATTTTTTAAAAATAGAACACAATATTTACTTTCACCGGTAATGAATTACTTTTATAACGATGCAACTCCGTTACTATTTGTGAGAAGTAACTAATAACTATAACTAATTACTTTTTTTAAATTAACGTGCCGAACACTTGTCTTGACCCGTATAACGTGTACGTGATCATATCTGCTTACGTCCCTTCTTTAAATAAATCTCTCTAACAAAGCACTGTCACCCATAAGCATCCCATAGCTCCAATAAAATGGACCAGCAGGTTCCTAAAACCGCATTCTTTACATTTACGGCATGTTCGACAGTTAAAAGGGTGTGTGAGACACTGCAAATGAGTGTGTGTTAAACACAATGCGGCTGTAAGAATCTTTGACATGAGCTGAAAGGTGCTCGCGTGTACAGTTTGTACATTCCAAAGCGTGCAAGTCAGGTTATGCAGGCGCACGTCTGACGTAGGCCCATGTGAGTCAAAAGCCCCCTACTGAGGCTGTGACGGCACCACCCACCGGCCTCCCTCCCTGCACCTGCTCACTCATACAAACACATACAGAATTGAGCGACACAAAGAATGACGATGCTCGGCTGCATTGCTAGCTAAAAAAAAAAAAAGAATACAGTTCCTGTTAAAGAAATTCGATCGCCATTCAAGCCAACGAATTACGCTTGTAATCAAGTTTGGTGTTGAAAAACCTTGTAAAAGACGTGACGTATATGTAGGTGTGTCATGGCTGGGTTGCTACGTATATGTGTGAGAGGGTTGCTATCCCATAAATTTAAACAAAGTACATGCCGAAGGTGGTCAGTCTGGTTACCGTAGCAACCCCCAGACAGCCTGGAGATTTCGGGTCAGATTTAAATGTAAATGTTCCCAGTGCAATCCAATGTTAATAACATTGTTATAACATTGAAAAAACATAACATACCAATATTAAAACAGTGCAGCAGTATTGCATTACCTGTTTTTATTTTTACTCTAAAAAACTAGGACTGAGATGCCAGGTTTCCTGAATTACACGAACGTATTAGTACATAAGTACGAATTTACGTTACGGCTAGTGTAGACAAACTACATCCGCCATGTTAATATTGTCACATGACCTACGATGTCACAGCAGCACGAATTTAAAGTCAGACAGTGCAATTTCACTACAAGGAACAATGGTTTCTTTCTTTGCGTACTAAAAGCTATTTAAAACACTTAAAAATAGACATGTTAGCGTTTTGCGCCAATTTCGCATTTAACGAGTCGTCTCTCCTGCAAACTCATGGGATAGTAAAGTGTCCATTGTACTGCGGAAGTAGTTAGATCATTCGGGAACTTTCCGCGTACTGTAATTTGCATACTGAGGATTCGGACACACTACCAGCCTTGCATACTCAGTTGGCCTACTATATAGTATGGAAGTATGCAATATGGAAGTATGCAATATAAGAATTTGGAAACCCATGGAATTTGGAGCCCAGCAGTGGCAACTTGGTGGTGCTGAAAATCGACCCCCAATCTTTCAATTAGGAGTCCGACACCTTAACCACTGCGCTACCACTTCCACACACCATGTCTTCATAGAGCTCAGGGACTTTGTGCACAGGTGCATTGTTCTACTAAGTGTTTGGACATTTTAGCTACTGCGTATAAAGACAGTCCACAAACTTTGAGAAATATGTATTAAGACAATGTCTGTAATATTTGAAAGAGACATCCGCACCCGACTCTCGAGGGTGTGACTTATAAATGTCTGGATATACTGAACGTTAATGATGTAAACATGTGGGACTCTTACCTGTTGGCCAAACGGAGTACAAACAGCTCAAGGAAAGCTGAGTCTATGAGCAGACTCTGGTCCTCATGTTGGAGCTCAGTAAATCCGGGGAGCCTCTCGGCCCAGCGGCGCGTCACCTCCATGGAGCCCGTGAGGACACGATAAAAAAGCTGGATCTGCTGAGCCTCGGCTAAAGTTCCTGTCTCTACTGCACTGAACTAGAACAAAAGACCAAGAGGATGTGTTAAAACTAGTGAGACTGTTCGTATTATAAAATTATCTTTATCTTTCAGGTTTCAGAAACTAAACTGAATAAGAGGTGTGAGCGATATAGAAAGGAAAGAACGAAAGAAAGAAAGAACGAAAGAAAGAAAGAAAGATTAAAGAGGACGATGGAAAATCAGAAAGACAGGAAAAAAGGAAAGAACAGAAAGAAGAAAATACAAAAAAATACAAAAAGTAATAATTAAATTAAAATAAAGCAAGAAAGAACAAACAAACAATTAAAAAGAAAGAAAGAAAGAAAGAAAGAAAAAAGAAAAGAGAGTTAACAAGAAAGAGCAGGGATGAGAAGTAAGAATTCTATTCAGTGTTACAGCTTTATAAACATGTTAGAACATTAGATCGTTAATGGGTATGAAAAGGACAGCAGGTGTGTGTGTGTGTGTGTGTGTGTGTTTGCAGCAGTCCACAGTGGACAGGGGTATCTACAGTACCTGGCTGTAGTCGAGCTCTCGGGGGATGGACTGCGAATAGGCTCGGACCAGAGCGTTAAGCAGGCTGAGAGGAGGGGACGGGGGAGACGGCTCAGGCTGCAGTGGACTCTTCGGCTTGGATGGCAAACGCCCTCTCCGGCCCTTCAGATTATCTGTGCGCACCACTATAAAATATACACACACACACATACACAATTTAGACTGAGCCTTTGACTTACTCATGTGACCACAACATTTATATAGATAATGAAAGAAAGGCAGTAAAATATTAATTACTAATATCTAAAATCCTTTTTTTTCCCCCTTCACTATTATAGAGATCCTGGGGAAACCATGGCAGAGCTTTTTTCACTCTTTTTTTCCACTTTTTATAATAAGGTAGTGAAGAAAAAGATGAATGTTTTAGTAGTTTAACTCTAATAATAAATAATGAGTGCTGCTATGGATCCTTCTCACTTCCGCAAGGTTCAAAAATCTGGACAATCTACATCTTTCAGCTGACCAGTAGATGGCACTTAAGAGACATCGGTGGTGTGAGCCATGCCGAGTTAAGAGTGTGTATCTGTACGCTTATCATAATATTAAACTCTCAATTACACCAATCAGCATGAACATATGTGTGTTTTCTTTAGATTAATACTGTCTAATACTGTACTAATGATGGAACTGCCGAAGCGGATATACTTTCCCATAAGTCCTGTTCGAAATAGAGCCTATACATGTTCTATACATGCCTCCACCGCACGCTGTGTCATTAAAGCGCCGGATCAGGCCTGATTGTCGAGGCGAAGTGCGTGATGGAAATCCTGTACCTGATAAACATTCCCATTATTTTCTAATTTATTCAGGTGCCGGCCGGACAAGCCGAGCATTAACGCTTTATCAGAGCGCGTATCCTTGACATCTGCAGCCTGAGGGTGTGTGTATGTTGTGTTTTAAGTGATTTATGTGCAGATGATCCTCCTGTCTCCGTCTGTGTTTAATTAGAGGTTCAAGAGGGGGTCCATATGCACCGGACTCACATAAACAATTTGAGTGGAGAAGGATTGAAGCGTGAAGGAATTAAATTGTGATCAGCACTCCAACGCCATAACCACCGAACAACCCTTGCCTGTTAACCACACTAGCCACCTTAACTAGTCTTTATAACAATGTTTAAATATATATATATATATTATATATATATATATATATATATATATATATATATATATATATATATATATATTTATATATATATATATATGGGCTCTATCATGTGTGGATTAGAGACAGTGGCACTGAGAAAGCGACAGGAGGATGAATTTAAGGTAGCACAGCTGAAGATGTTGAGTGAGGAGGTTAGACAGGATAAGGAACAAGCACATCAGAGGGACGGCTCATGTTGGACAGGACAGATTGATCTGTTTTGAACATGGAGAGAGGTGCATAAGAGGAGGAATAGTGGAAATATTGGTAGTCCAGTGATTAAGGTGTTGGAGTGCTAATTTGAAGATCAGGGTTTGATTCCCAGCACCACCAATTTGCCACTGCTGGGCCTCTATGCAAGGCTATTAACCCCCATTTGCTTAGCTGTATCAATGAATAAATGTAAGTCGGTCTGGATAAGGGTGTCTTTCAAATGGCGTGAATGTAAGATGTTAAATGCTAGAAGGATGTTGGAAATGGAGCTGAAGGCAGGAGGGAAAGAGGGAGTCCAAAGAGGAGGGTATATGGGCATGACAATTGAGGACATAAAGTTGGGATAGGATGTGGGGTGAGGATGTAGAGAATAGGGCAAGGGGAAGGCTCTGGCGACGGCTGAACGGAACAGACGAAAGAAAAAGACAAGGGATGTGTTGTAAATGGATATATGATGGTGGAAGTGGTGGCCCATGGTTAAGGTGTTGTACTACCAACCTGAAGATTGTCACTCTGGACAAAGACGTCTGCCAAACGCCGTACATGTAAATGTCTGGTATTTGGTTATGGAGGTATTTATTTATAAAGGACGAATGTTTATTCAGTAACTACAATAATACTTATAAAAGCCACATACTGATACAGGAAACAATTTTGGATCAAAGTTCTTTATTATTAGCTTTGAGAATTCTATTCATGAATTCATGACGATGTGTGTGTGTGTGTGTGTGTTGTGTGTTTTATATCCTGACCCCAATATCAATTGTTAAGAATATGGTTATAAGAGTGTTTCCTATTAAGGAAACTGCTCGTTTACAAAACAACAGGATTTATTAGGGGAAAATGGTTTCCTTTTGCTTCGTGAACACAGCGCTAGGATTAAATTGAGGTCTGTTAATTAGCTGCAATAATAATGGTGTCCAGGCCTGGATCCAGTTTCTAGGTAAAGGGGGGGAAGGAAGGTGTGGGGAGAGGCAGTTGCAGAGGGAATTCGGGGGTGAGGGTGGGGGCAGGTTTGTAAGTAGACTAGCAAGGACAATTATAATTTTTTTTTTCTAATTGATGCTCTTTTAAAATATACATTATAAAAGATAATATGTGTACATTTGATTCGATAGGTGGGCCCAGTCACGTGACAGGGTGGGCCTGGCACAACTCAGCCCCCCCCCCCCCCCCCCCCCCCCCCCCCCCCCCCCCCCCCCCCCCCCCCACCCCCCCCCCCCCCCCCCCCCCCCCCCCCCCGCCCCCCCCATAGGTGTCACTGAAAGATTAGCACAACAATAATAATACACAATGTAATAATAGAGCAACAGTGTGTTAAGGTTTTTTTGGATTGCATACTGTGTGTGTGTGTGTGTGTGTGTGTGTGTGTGTGTGTGTCTGAGAGCTCCTACCTTCCTTCACCATGCCCACACTGAGACATTTCTGGAAGCGGCAGTACTGACAACGGTTTCGTCTCCTTTTGTCCACTGGGCAGTTTTTACTGGCCAAACAAACATACTTTGCATTCTTCTGCACTGTTCTCTGTGAGCACACACACACACACACACACACACGCACACACACACACACACACACAGAGGCAAAAGATCAACAGCAATAAACACATTATTATTATTTGATTTCATCACACAAACACACACACACACACACACACACACTGTCAAGGATTCAATTTAGCTTCCGGGTCAGATTTTAATTACAGCGTAATTTAAAAGCTCGCGCTCCAGCAGGATAATTCGATCAAATTAATTTTCCCGCCATGCCGAGCCCGCGGGACAGACGGCGTGATTAGCGCGAGCCGCTGACAATGAGGTGCGATCAGGCTGCACTTGCGCGCAGAAACACTCATTTGGGAGCTCGCGGGTCAGCTCGCGACTGCGCCAAGTAGGGGGTTGCAAGGTGTGTGTGTGTGTATATGTGTGTGTGTACGAAAGAAAAAGAGCGGAGAGAAAGACAGAGAGGGAACCCCGCTGGGCTGGTTTTCTACTCCACCGAGATTATTACCGACCTTATTAAAATGATATTAGGGCTGTTCGCGCGCGCTGTGTGTTTGGGTACGCATGTGTGTGTGTGTGTGTGTGTGTGTGTGTGAGAGAGAGAGAGAGAGAGAGAGAGAGAGAGAGAGAAAGGGTTGTGCACGCACAAAGAAGATAGAAAGATGCGCACGAGCAAAAAGCGTGAGAGTGATGCACAGTCAAAGAGAACGAAAGACAAGTCGGAGTGAGAGAAAAAGTAAAACAACAAGAGAGAGAGATAGAGAGAGAAAAGAGATGGCGAGTGAGAGAGATGGAAAGGGCGAGAGAAAATGAGAGAGAAAGAAAAAGAAAAAATGAAAGAATGTGAGCGATAAGAGTGAGAGAAAAGAGAGAGAGATTTATATTATAAATAAGAGTAAAAACAGGGAAAGGAGCAAGAAGGAAAGTGAGAGAGAGAAAAAAGAGAAAGGAACGAGAAAAGAAAAAGATAAAGGGAGGTGGAAAGAAAAAGGAGAAACAATGAAAGAGAACATGAGAGACATCAGAGAGAAAGAAAGAGTGAGAGAAAGAAAAGGAAAAGAGAGAGAGATAAATGAGGGAGTAAAAACAGAGCAGGGAGAGTAAGAAAAGAGAGAGAAAAGAGATAGAGAGAAAGCGAGAGAGAGAGAGAAAAATGAGAAAGAGAGAGAATGGCTTTGACTGACTTGAGACTTTGAGTAAGAGCAGAGAGGAAGGAGTGAGAAAGAAGTGAAAGAGAGAAATGAAAGCGAGAGAAAGAAAAAGGAAAACTGAAGGAAGGAGGGAAAGACAGCGAGAGCGAGAGAGAGAAATGGGAGAGTAGATACAGAGAGAGAGTTGGAGAGTTCGACAGGCTGGGATGTGCACGTACAAACGGACCTGCACGCTTAAAGATAGATGCGTGCGACCGGCGAGTTCTGCCGTCGTCACATTGTGCACACAACAAACATAAAAACAGAACTTTCACGAGGGACATCTGTGGCTCATTTAATCGCACCGTAATATCAGCGAAGAAAAAAAACACACACCGCCGCTTTATTACAGATTTCGCCAGGCTACTAGAGCGAGGTTAACACAGCGAATGGAAAAAGAAAACAGCGCTAATTTAACCAAACCACAAAATGTCTGTCAGAGAGTCAAGGTTCTCATTAACTCTCTTTAATCAGACTTTCTTTTTTAACCCATTTACGCACTTTCTTTCGTTGCTCGTACGCGTCTTTTTCCTCCAATAGGATGCTTGAATTATTTTGGGAATTACAGCGGAAAATATCCATGGAAAATCCCAAAGGAAACTCCAAATCGCACCTTGTATCTTGACATGTGGATATTGGGTACATTTACGCGTCTGGCATTCCAGACGACTTCATTTTCATCTCATTTATACATCTGAGAAGTTCAGGATTAAGGGTCATGCTTAGGGGTCCAGCGGTGGTCCAGTGCTCAACAAGCAGAGGTCCTAACCACTAGTGGACAAGATTGTCGGTTGGAGTCCTGGCCATCTATTCATCCATCCATCTATTCATCCATTATCTTTACCCGTTTATTCCTAATCAGGATCTTGGGGACCTGCTAAAGTCTATCCTGCTTAGGGGTCCAGCGGTGGTCCAGCTGTCCACAATCTTCCGCTTAGTCTTTCAACACTTTGACCCATGAGCTACCACTTCCTTTGACTGATTTATTTGGCAGGGACCCTTTTCCCAGAGTAACTTACAATTACATTGGTACAGCTGAGCAGTTAAGAGTTAAGGGCCTTGCTTAGGGGCTCAGCAGTGGTAGCGTGGTGGTACTGGGAATTTCCAATCATCTTAACCACTAAGCTACCACTTGCCCCACACTCACTCATGCCAAAGGCACAAAGGTACCTTTAATACCCTTTGCTTTTGATTGTGTACCAGCCTACCAGACCATTTGAGACACAGGGAAAGGCTGCGTCCCAAACGGCACTGTAGTGGATTCAGATCTGATGCATGGGGCAGCAGATTATACCAGATGGTTCCTGGTGTCAGGAAGCATTTAGTCCAAACATTTGCTCCATTAAATGAGATAAAATAACACGAGAACATCTGACGAATCACCGGTTAAGGTAGAGAAATTGACCAGTACAAACACACTTTCACACACTGACACACACAACTGTTAAATTGTTAAAAAAAAAAACACACTATGTTTCAGTTCATTGCTACAATGATTGTTGTGGCTTTCAGGTCTTTGTAGGTTATTCTTTTTATGCACTTGTGGTCCAACCAGCACCACCACCTAAACGCATTTGAGTAAACAGTGCAGCAGATATTGCATAAGACCATGCAATTCAGGCAACCTGGAAGCTCCTCTATAAAGCAGTGTTTCAGATCCCAGATTCAT
Organism: Bagarius yarrelli; assembly: GCA_005784505.1. Classification (NCBI taxonomy): domain Eukaryota; kingdom Metazoa; phylum Chordata; class Actinopteri; order Siluriformes; family Sisoridae; genus Bagarius; species Bagarius yarrelli. The sequence continues at coordinate 10,131,107 of VCAZ01000005.1, forward strand.
CCCCTTAACAGCAGTCCAACTTAACCTCAGATTAATCTCTTGAATTATCTCCTGTGGTTGCATACTATGGGCTGTGAAACCAGAACCAACAGGTGGAAAGCTCTGTGGCACACTTTCCCTTGCCCTTTGCCATATTTGTGCACAAGGTATAAAGGTAGTGAGACATGACTGTCGTCCTGGCTAAAGACAAACCCACCGTCCATCCATCCATCCATTCATCCATCCATTGTCTGTACCCGCTTATTTCTAATCAGAGTCACGGGGACCTGCTGGAGTCTATCCCAGCTGTCATTGGGTTTAAGGCAGGGGCACACACTGGACGCATCACGTCCAAGTCCATCACAGGGCCACATACAGACAAACAACCACACACTCACACACACTCCTATGAGCAATTTAGAATCACCAATTAAACTAACATACATGTTTTTGTACCGAGGAGGAAACCGGAGAAAACCCACGCAAGCACCTGCAAACTCCACACCCCTAAAGCCGACTCCGCCTGGGGATACGAACCTGGAACCTTCTTGCTGTTAGGCAACAATTTTAACCCTGCTGCCCCTATTCAGAGCAGATATCTACATTTACAGTATAAAGCAGACGCCTTCATCCAAAGAGACTTGCATACATCTAATGGTTAAATCATCCGAACAGTTGAGCGTTAAGGGCCTTGCTCAGGGGCCCAGCATTGCCAGCTTAATGGGGCTGGGATTTGACCCTATGATCTTCCAATCAGAATTTCAACATTTTAAACACTTGCTATGAAATGCTATGAAATCTATCCACAAGAAACTGTTGATTTTTCCTCCAAATACAAATTTCGGCTAATCAGAGGGTGCGACGTTGATGCTTCAACTGGTTTATTCTTGAAATATACGTTATATATTAATGTATAGAAATCTTGGTCCAGGTTGCTGGTACGAACCAGTGGATGTGGCTTCCTGACATGTAACGTGCTCTTATAGCCTCATCGCACATCCATAATCCTTACAAACCCTCCATCCTGCCCTTCTCTCTTCCTCCTCCCTTAATCATACATTATTCCTCTGTCCTTTACACCATCACTTCACTCTGAGCGAGTAATTAGAAGTGTGTGTTTGGTTAAGAGCAAAAAGTGGAACGGGGTCATCATTAATTGGTTAAGTGTGTGTGTGTGTGTGTGTGTGTGTGTTCACGTGCACACAGATGTGTTGCAGACCAACGTTAGAATATGTGACTATGTTTTTCCACTCATTTCCATCCTTACGTCTCATAAATCCAGCCTGCGTGTCCACATGTCTTTGATTTTTCCCTTCTCACCTTTAACCACCGTTCGTTCCACTCGAAATAACGCTCACGCGCTCGTGCACGCGTGTAATTCGATTAGGAAGAGTTGCAGGATGTCCGCTATCCGCAACCGGGTTCGACAACCTTCTTTTTTTTTGTGTTTTTTAGTTCTCAACGAATGAATTCGTCTGCTGCTTCTTCGTTACTTACATTAGTATTATTCGAAATAATACTTTCACGCATGACTCAGAGTTAGAAAAACGACTGGGAGAAGAGAAAAAAAAACGCTGAGAAATTTGACTGAAACACAGAGACGAGTTTTTCTATTACTGTATTCGGCACTGATACAAAATGGCATGTATTCATATGGAAATAAGAGCATTTGCTAGGATAAGCTGTGCACATTAATGCCCCAAAATCTAGTCAGAAACTAACAATGATTCGACAATTAACTCTGGAATCTTTTGTTAGCAAAATATGTATGGCGAATCCATTAGGCGCAGCGATTTGCATTCGTTAAAACTAAGCAGAAAAGTTAGCAATGGACCGATACGCATTATGCAGTGTGTAAATTTTTACAAGTCACTGTTTGTCCTGGTTTTTTTTTTTCAACCAACTAATGGACTAGCATTAAAATTCAGCACTAATGTTTGCATTATGTGCTAAAGCATTGGGAAATATAATTGAATAAATGCTTTGTGTATGTGCTAATTGTGTGTGTGTGTGTGTGTGTGTGTTGCCCGAAATGGCCTGAGGTGCCGAAACACCTGCTTTTATTAATTAGTAAATAAAAATAAATTGTGAAACTAATTGAACAAGGATAGATTATTGCAGCACCACACCACAGGCTATATTCAATTATCTCCAGCCCAACATTCTTCCTGGTTATCCCTTAATTCCCTCTTTCTGTCTCTCTCTCTCTCTCTCTCTCTCTCTCTCGCGCTTTTTCTTTCTCGTCTTTTATAAGAAAGAAAAGAAGAAATACCTTTTTTTATATTAAAAAAACAGTATATTCTGCTTTTTCATGGAAAATATAGGTAAACTTTTACGTCTTCCATTATTGCTGTGTGTGTGTGTGTGTGTGTGTGTGTGTGTGTGTGTGTGTGTGTGTGTGTGTGTGATATCGGACACAGCTGTATTTTAAGAGCGCGCCGCTGTCACCCCTCTTACTGGTCGCCGTGGGAGACGACCCTCACAGGCACCGTAGCAACCGCCAGTCAGACGAATTTTGTGAGAAGCACTCAGGCACACACACAAACATAAACACACACATACACACACACACACACACACACACAATCAAACCAAAGCACTGGGAAATGCCAACTTAACTAAGTACCATTTTTTTCGTTGTTGCCTTAACAAACATGTTCATGTTCAGACACACACACACACACACACACAAACACACCCTCCTCTCATCAGTACATCCTTCTTCTAATACAATAGGCTACAACCTTGGTTGAAGGAGCCTGTCGAGTGTGTAACAATAGTGTGTTAACCCTGAGCCTCACACTCCAGGAGAGAGGGGCGTCGGGTGTATTTGCCACTTTTCAGCCGAGAGCTCCATTCAGCCCCAGGAGCAACATGAATAGCTGTAATGAATACGCAATTAACGCAAGCCACCACCACCGTGGTGCAAACACACCGCCACACACATATACGGCAAGCAACTGCACAGAAAACACTGTACAGGGCTCATCACTGGTGTAATTAGGATTGAATTACCGGATTATTACTTAAAAAAATTTATTTAAGATTTGAGTGATATGTTTTTTTATTAAACATATTTTGTGTGTATTGAATTTTGGATCGTGGTTTCTGGTGCTAGTAAATCCATTGTACATCCATATAATCAATATATCCATATATCCATATATATATATATATATATATATATATATATATATATATATATACTGATATATATATATATATATATATATATATGGTTCGGCACCGACATCCCAGTGTGTGTATCTACAATTGTCACATTACAGGATTATATTTGACTGCACCCAGCGCCCCTGGAGCAGGAAGGGTTAAGGATCTTGCTCAAGGACCCAACAGTGGTTGACTTGCCGGTGGTGGGGCTTGAACCCAGGTGTTTCTGGTCTTCAGATTAGCAACTCAGCACCTTAACCATTTGAGCCACCACTGCCACCAAAAAATGTATAAATGTTTTGTGACAATTTATTTCCCTTAAAAAAAAAGGAAATTCTTCAATAATTCAAGAAATTCTTAAGTTCTAGGTATGTCCTTATTGATATAATAAAGCTCCCTGTAAGTTTAAACAGTGGACATGATTTTGCCAAGTAGAAAGTGATCTTGGATTATCCTGTGATGATCCTTAATCAACATTTCAATCAAAATCATCAGCTGATGTCATCAGTGTGTGCTGACCAATACCCGCCTCAATCTATTATTGAATATTTCCTTTTTTTTTTGTCCAAAAACAAACTGGAAAACTTTAACTAGGGGGATGTTGTGGCTCATGGTTAAAGTGTTGGACTGCCAACTTGAAGATTGTGGGTTCGTTTTCCAGCTCCACCAAGCCACCACTGCTGGACCACTGAGCAAGGCCCTTAATCCCCAAATTCTCAGTTGTTATTGAAGTTGTTAAAGAGATAAATGTAAGTCGCTCTGGATAACGACGTCTGCCAAATGCTGTAAATGTAAATGTAACTGAATGAATGCTGGAAAACAGCTGATTGGCTAAAACTGGAAATTCATTGATTTTGGAAGAATTTACGGACAATGACGATTCCCAGATTAACAACGAATTACAACATGAAATTAAAATAATTTATGGTAGTTCAGGAACAACATTAATGAATTTAGACAGTAAATTATGAACAATCTCTTATGCACAATTAAACGTAAAATGTTTTGAAACGGAGAACCTGTAGAACCGCAATAGAGCAACATTCCTACTATAAAACAGGGTTTACGATTATTTTAATAAATCACATCCTTTTAACATTTAGCAATCAATTGCATATTTTTACAACCATAAATTTAAAAGACCTATAAATATATATATTTTTTTTGCATGCACACACACACACACACAGACACCCACAGATCTATTTTTGGTTTTAAAGGCGAGGGAAATGCTCAAATTAACTAAACTGCACATAAACTGCATATGCAATTGTTCAGTACAGCATGTAATGTATTACAGATGTCATTTTATGTTTTTTTTATTAATAAATCAATTTATAATAATACATTTCAGTTTACAAGGAGGGAAAAATGGATCGAGGCTGGTTTGATCGACACGCACCGATGACATCAGATGGTTATGATTGGTTGATTGAAATACTGATGTTAAACAATATTCAGGATCACATCCTACTTGGCAAAATCACGTCTACCATGTTGAAAAACATCGAAGTACCCCAGGATACTTGAATGCCCCTTACAGTCCAGTTTAATCTTGTTCTACACCTACATGGCTTGTGTGTATGTCTGAAGCGCTATGCAGGATTCTCTTTTCTTACCTTAAAAAATCCTTTGCAGCCTTCGCAGGTGCGAACACCGTAGTGCTGACAGGCGGCGTTATCTCCACACACAGCACACGTGCCTTCTCCGGAGGTGGAACGTCCAGGTGGTGATGGTAAGCTCTCTGCAAGCAGTGATTGTGGGCAAGGCCCCATGCCCAGTGAACGGAAGCCCAGGCCTCCTGTTTTGCCCACACTCAGTGGGTAAACATGTGAATGCCCATGTGAGTGTGGCTCCAGACAGGGTGGCTGGTGTGAGGAAGAAGACGAAGGAGACCGCTCGGGCCGGATCTGCAAGCCCATGGGCGCCTCGTAGCTGCTGGAAGTGGGCACAGACTGTGCTGACTGGTCATAAAAATGGGCAAAGCGTGAGCATGTTTGGGGCACCAAAGGTAGACCATGAGTCTCCTCCCATAGAAAAGAGGTGCCAGCAGGGCCTGGGTGGAGTGGTGTGGGTGGAGTCGAAGGTGGAGACTGCTTAAAATACATGGACCCGGTGGCCATGGCGTCATCTACCGATGCATAACTTTCCTCTTCTTTTTTAATGGAGGATCGTTGTGGCGTAGACATCTGGTACAAGCACGAGGGCTTGGGCTCGAAGCCACCCTCGACAAACACGTTAAAGCTGGGCAGCGACGTGGTGGCTGCTGCTGCTGAGATCTCCCCTCCACCCAGATCACATTTGGCGTAGTCCGGTGCCATTAGCTCGCTACCGTGGTATTCGCCGGGATAGACGAAGGACTGGGCGGAGTAGCTGGACCCTGGGGGGGCGGGGCCATACTGGGCCTGAACACAGGGCATGTCTGTAAAGAAAGAACGACAAAGCCAGAGATATTTTTTTCAGACATTATGACATAATTTAAATTGAGTTAAAAAATATATATATTTGTCTGCAAAGTAGAACATTCAGCGTTTTCTTCATGGCTTCTGTTAGTTACGAATTACGACAAAAAGACACGAGTTAGTGATACAAAAGGACACGTTAGTGCAGTCAGTAATTAGGCAGTGACACAAGTTTATTTGTCCTGACTTTCTATTTCCAGCTAAATTGGACTCGTAGCAAAACCATTGCCTATAAGGGTCAGTTACAGAATGGCAGCTTTACTAGTTTTGTTTTTTCTTACTAGTCTTACTAGTTAGATAGTTCAAATGAACTCGGATAGCTTTGCACAGAAACGCTAGAAAGAAAAAAATTCTACAGCTGTTTACACTGACTTTACAAATGAAGCTTGAATGTGTGTAAATGCTAAAAAACTAAACCACCATGAGGCTAAATACTGATTTGTATCAGAAGCGACAAATAAATTCTAAATTTATCACATAAGATAAAAAAAAGAAATCATTACCAGATCTGATTAACCAATTAAGTCAACATCACTACAGAAATGCTGTTGATATAAGATGATAATAAAAGAAAGGAAAAATTGCTTTATTTCTCGATATGTTCTGCCAATAGCAATGACCGTTAGCATCCGGTTGTGTTTATGGGCAATTCATGTCGCACAAACAACTAAACTCGTCTCACAACACTGTTCCTTTATTAAATTAATACACGACTGGATTCAAAAAAAGTTAGACTATTAAAACAATAAATAGTGTCACTATCTAATTACCTATAAACTGTATTTTTGGGTGAACCAACACCATGCACTTTATTTACACACACACACACACACACACACACACACAACACACACCAGCTCAAGCCAATGTTACTGCTTTTTGCATACTCTGCATGTATTTTTAGTCATATATTTGATTTCTCATTACAGTATAACACACGCACACACACGCACACGCACACACACACACACACACACACACAGAAACTTACACAAGCACACTCAGGCTTTGACTTGTAATAAAAATGGTGTAGTAATTACATTACTACACACCCTACGGTAGAATGTGGTTTGAGTAGGATGAAACGGAATTCTGCCCTGCGCGTGTTTGGTCAAAACAACACCAATCCTGCGACCTGCGCGCGCGCGCGTGTGTGTGTGTTTGTGTGTGTGTGTGTCTTTCCAGCGTTTTGGTTGGAACTAAAACATCAGCTGTGTTGAACTATGTCACTAAAGGTAACGGCTGATTTGTCATTGGTGCCCCTGCGCGCGCTTAATCGTCTGCGCAATCAATGTTTCGGAAAGCGTTTTTGCGCAACGCGACACTTTATCCGTTTTTTCCCGTGCGTAAGGGGGAGATTTTGTACAATTTATTTTATTTTAAGACACTTCAATAACTGTGCGTGTCAGACTTTATAACGCATCAGATAGGAGAGAAATGAACTGCACGAAAACTTTGCCACTTTACAGCAATTAAACAGAAGGTTTCAAATAAAGAATGAATGGATGGATGGATGAATGAATGAAATTGAATTGAAGAGTCTAGAAATATCAGTAATAATAGTAATAATAATAATAATAATAATAATAATAATAATATATAGATTCGAATTTTTTTAGATAAGTAAGTAAGTTAGAAAGAAAGAAAGAAAGAAAAAAATATCGCTGGGATGGAAGTCGAAAGATAACAAATAAAATAAACTAATAAAATTAGAAAAAATAAATAGACACGTATAAAAACCTAAATAATAAACATGCACAGAAATTATAGTAATAGAAAAATTATCATTTATAGTATAGCCTAAAGGTATTAATAAATTGATGATAATAATAATAATAATAATAATAATAATAATAATAATAATAATAATGATAATAATTATTGTTGTTGTTGTTGTTGTTGTTGTTATTTTATTGTTATTATTATTATTATATAGAGTTTTATCCAGATGTGAACTATGGGCACGCCACTGTCGTCATGGAGACAAGGGATCAAGGAACAACCAAAGGGTCAAAATCTGACGTGGAGCCTGTTCAGAAAAATGACTCAATCTTTCTTCCTGCTCCCTCACCCACCGACATCATAGAAATGTGTGTGTGTGTGTGTGTGTGTGTATGTGTCCAATCAGCAATCCTTTTCCAAAAAAAACTAGACCAAGCAATTGTTGAATATTGCATATATAAAGCCTAAAAGTAATAATAAAACAAAAACATTTTAGTAACCGCTTGTAATAAATGTAATTTATGATATTACCCTGAATTTATTACGCATGAGTTCCATGTTCAGGGCAGGCATGGAAAATAAAAGTTTATTTGATGTTTAACTGCCAGCTTGAGAATCAGCCCCCTTTAGACTTCAGGCTCTTTAATCTCTCTTGTGTTTAAAAGCTAAACTCGATCACAGCATCACGGTAGAAGTGTATTTCCCACCACACAAACACTGAGTCAAAACGAGAACGCAGCTCAATCCAAGCGCACACAACCAACCAAGCCGGTGTGTGTGTGTGTGTGTGTGTGTGTGTGTAAATGTGTATGAGTGAGTTCAAGCCCCAGACAGTGTTACACACAAGCTTATTAAGAGTGGCTTAAAGACAGGAGGGTGTCTAACCTCGAGAAGAGCATTTTAGATGGAAAAAACGGAGCTGTTCCAAAGACTGTGACCTCCTGCTCATTGTCACAAGGCCATCGATCTAACGGCAAACACACACACACAATTAAACACACACACACACACACACACACACACACACACTAAAATGTATATTAATAATAAATATATTAAAGCACTATTAACCAACCATGAGAATCATTCTAATAGTTTTAAGCTTCTTCAGTAAATGTGCAATTTTTAACGCTGCCACACCCGCATGAAAATTTGTCTAGCTTTCATTTTTTATTTATTTTTCTTTGTTTTTCTTTATGAACAATAAAAGAGATGCTTTAAAAGCACCTAGCCGGTTTTACGCATTTCACTTTTTTCGCACCCTATCCAAACTTTCCGGATTATTTTTACGCACATCGACAACAACCAGGTCAAAGCATCCACAAGAACCCTTAAAGCACCAAGTTCAGGAATTAAAAATCATTAGTGTTTGTGCCTTTAGAACCTTTATATTATACACCCGACTCTCCATAACACATACTAAAACGACCAGTGGCATTTACGCATAAATACGACATTTATTATTATTATATATACACTTTTAGATAAATATACGAGCAGTTACCAACGAAAATCCTGAGGAGAACATTTGTGCAATAAATTATATCACAGTCAGATTTCAACCTTTCTATCTATCTATCTATCTATCTATCTATCTATCTATCTATCTATCTATCTATCTATCTATCTATCTATCTATCTATCAAATGCATTTTTAAAAACAGTTTAAAGTAAATAAGGCTCGCGCTACCTGGTTGACCTTTTGCTTGCTGAATCGTGCTGGGTTTGGAGGGCGGAGGTGGCGCGCGGCGGGGGTTCGGCGATGGAGGAGCTCGCGTGACGGTGCACGTATCCGGGAGCCGGGACTCAGAGGTCGGCTGCAGGCGCTCTTCCGAACCGGGATCTGCTAAAAAGGAATGACGGGAGAGAAAGAGAGAGAAAGAGAAAGCTTAGTGCATCAGTCACCGCATGCGTAAACACATTCACGCTCATGCACACGATGTTTTTTTTTTTGCGCAAATGTGGGCTAAATGCGCAAACACAGCCGTTATCTGTCCTGACCTAAAAGTCAGGAGTCAGATGGAGTGTGTAAACGGTCTCAGATCGTGCAGACAATACGACATTAAAAAACGTGCCATGACTGGACAAAAAAACATAAACAAAACACAAACATTGAGCACGAGGGGAAGCACGCTGGCCTGCGGAAACTGTTCTTACATTCTGAGTAAGTAAATGCGAAAAAAAAAACTGGAACGGAAATCGATTACAACAAAATACTGATGATCAATATGCAACTACAACAACCAAAAAAAAAAAGTTTCACAATCGAGATATTGCTGAGATTTGATTTATTCTAAAACGAGTCAATTTATCAAATAAAAAAAAAAACTATCCAAAACTTTAACCAGAAGCTTTTTTATAGACTAAGTTATGGGTATTTTATATTGTTTAAGGCAAAGTTAATAAAAACGAGACCATCAGAGGGAAATCCTTTCACTTTTTAAAATATATTATATTAGAACTTAACAAGCTCCAAGAATTGTACAGAATATAAAAATAATTATAAACATAAAAACAAGCTTTAAAACACAATAACTAAAAAAACATGCAAAAAGAAGCCCCAAACAACAAATAGCCTAGAATAAAATAAAATAAATAAATCTAGCCTTGGGTTTTTTTTTGTGAAATAGTAAATAAATGAGTAAATAATTCGTTGCATGCGGTCCTTATAGGTTTGCATAATTATGGATTTTGTTATTTTTTTTTTTGTTATTTGTTATTTTTACATGCTTCAACGACAACTTTTTCAACAATTAGACACGATCTTGTGTTTTACTGTGAGGATCTTAGAGAAGGAAACTGGCCTCGTATCTGCGGTATGGATCTAAAAGAAACTAGCGCCCCCTAGCTGAAACACTAGTCTGTGTCCCGTTTCCAACACCACCACAACTTCACAGTGTTTTTAACTTAAGGATCGAATATTTCTTTTAACATTATATTGCCAATAATTTATATATATATATAGATATATATATATATATATATCTATATATATATATATATATATATATATATATATATATATATACCAAGAAATTCACACCAATCAACACCCATTACGACACTTTTAGGGGGTTTAATGAATCACGTGTCTATTTATACTGTTCATTTAAGTTATGTATTTGAGTTACATTCAGTTTATCCCTAAAACTAGTAAAGAATCAAAGTAAAATAAAAAAAAAAAACACGTCGGATTGTTATGTTCCAAGATCGATCTTAAAAAATACAATCTTACACGTGAATCCATATACAATCGACTCTTATAGAGGGGAAAAACCTGTTGAACCTTCAGGAAGATTCGACTCTTTAAATAGATTCGACTTCTAACTCGAAGTGTTTTATTTGTATGACTAAACATTTACATTTACATGAATGTTTTCTTTGCAATCTGGTAGACAATCTTATCCAGGGAGACTCATTTATCCAGCTAAAGGGTTCTAAAAGTCTTGCTCAGGGGTCCAGCAGTGGGAGATTGGTGGTGAGATGGCTGAGAATTGAACCTACGACCTTCTGGTCAACCTCATCCTTCACTAAAGGTAATTAAAAACAAATACTCCTTAGGTGTAGTTATTTGTTCTATACCCTTAAACCTTTGCCCCTTTTTTCCTTTTGGAAATGTTAGTGGATCTTTAAATATGACTTTCTTCCATTTTTAAAGTTCAAGAAGACACAAAAGGTGGACATTTATCGATCCGCCCCAAACGATGCTTCCTGTGGAATTCTTATATGTGTAAGATTGCTTGTACTTTTTTTTTTTTTCCAGAATGCTTAGACAGACACGTTGTGTGTGTGTATGTGTGTGTGTGTGTCTGGTCCGCTCGCGCCCCCGGTAACCTAGAGAACCGCATGAGAGCCCTTAAGCACGCGTTTGCCTCCTCGCTCAATAAGCGCTCTGGAGAGCGACTTCCAGCAAACAGACGAGCAAAGAGACATAAAGCTGACAAAAGAAAGAATAAGAAAAAAAATAACACAAGTACAGTAAATTAGCTGAGGGAACGGGGGGCGACATGGAAAAAGGAGACGAGATAAAAAAAGGTGTAAAAAAAAAAGAGGACAAGATACTTGGCACATCTCACCAAGCAACTCCAGTCTTTATTACCGGGGTCCGAATTAAACTCGAGCTTCTTTCATGACTGAAAAAGTTTATATTAATGGATGTCATTCAACCTATAACCTGGATTGCACCTAAAGTTTTTCAGGAGTGTGTGTGTGTGTGTGTGTGTGTTTATAAAGAAGGGGGCGTGATTATCAGTTATCAAACGCAACACTTTTCTCTTACTGAAAGATACAGATTGATAAAATATGCATGAATTTTCCTACAACATTTTTCCATTGTTTTTATTATTCTATTCTAAGAGGCCACTATATCATTATAGTATCATGTGTGCAATTTGAGAGTATATTTCTATTTAAATCATCCATGCGACACATAATGGAACGGCAGAAATGTAGGAACGTGACCTATTTGGAAATAAAAATAGAAAAAAAAAACCCCAAATGAAGAATTTTGCGACATTTCTTGACACTTTGTTGTAATTGGACGTGTCTATGGGACGAGCTCTGGGTCGCTTTCATCAGAAAAAAAATGAACAATAAAATAACTTCAATAATAAGTATAATAAATTGACTAAATGTTATAAGAAAGAAAATAAAAACGTTTTAAAGTGTCTGAGGTTGAATCCGAAGTGCACACCTCTATAGTCCGGTGTAAGAGCGCGAGCTCTCCGCGGAGTATAGGCTACACCGGGGCAGAAAAGAAAGAAAGAGAGAGAGAAAGAGGCAGATGCGGCATCCCATTACCATGACAACCGGAGATAATCTGACGACCTTTCGCAAATTAAATCGGGAATTCAGAGCCATCCATCAGTCTGGAGCGAAAAACCTCTCCTGAGACACGGCTCGTTTTTTTTTTTATTTTACCCCAAATGCGCGCAACAGGTTACCGCACAATAGCGCACAACTTCTTCAAAGTTCTTAACAGTGTTTAAAAAAAAGCCAACCATGATCTCAAAACTAGTCTACAACAAACCGAAGAGCTTGTAGTGTTGTGTAAAAAATTAAAATAATAATAATAATAATAATACTTACTTGTTTGCTGTGACGGTTCCGTCTTTACATATGTTTTTAGACCCCTAATAATTCCCTGTGCATATCCCAAAAAAAAAGAAATTGCAACAAAGAAAAATCAGATGAATAAAGTAGATCTTATGGTCGCAAACGATGACCAAGTTTATTTAAAAAAAATTGTGATCAGGATTTTTTTTTTTGTTGAATTTCTCTTAGAAATAAGAGTAGAATAAAAAGTAGTCCGTGCTCCGTTCAGCTCCACTGTAAGCGGCTCGCTATAAAGTGGCTCCGGAAAAGAAAGACGCGCCGGGAAAGAAGTTGCAATGTGCCTTTTGTTTATGTGGAGCGTTTAGAGAGAGAGAGAAAGTCCAATAGCACATTTATGCGCGTCTGCCTTCTACATAGGCAGCCTGGTATGCGCTACGTCAATGTGACGCCATGGGAGAGGTGACGTCGAGCCTGCACTGTAGCGCACCCCCCGGTACAGTATACACATATGCTCCCTGCCAGAGAGAGAGAGAGAGAGAGAGGGAGAGAGGAGAGAGGAGGGAGAGAGAGAGAGAGAGAGAGAGAGAGAGAGAGAGAGAGGAGAGAGAGAGAGAGAGAGAGAGAGACGGAAATCTTCTTGATCTCTTGACTCCACTCGTTATATTGTTCGAAATGGCGCGGAAGGGTGCGATTTATAAAAACCTTCAGTATTTCGATCACAAACAGCAAAAAGGGGATTTAACTCATCACCGTCTGAATTATAGGAGTGACCTGATGTTTATTGTTATACAACACATTTCTTATTGAAACAGTATCTTGCTTATGTTTGATATTTGCCATATAGTCATATATTTCAAATGTAGTGTGTTTTGTGATTATTGTTGATTTAATACATTATTTGGCAACATAGGATACATGTTACCAGCTTATTCCCTAATTTAGGGTCATGAGGATCTTCTGGAGTCTATCCCAGCCGTCTCTGAAAGGGTGAAAGACAGGAGAGGTACACCCTGGACAGGTCACCAGTCCATCACAGGGCCACACACACACACTCACACTCACTCCTATGGGCAATTTAGGGCAAATCATCAATCAACCTAACATACATGTTTTTGGATTGTTGGAGGAAACTGGAGAACCCGGAGTAAAACCCACGCAAGCACAGGGAGAACATGTAAACTCCACAGAGAAAGGCCCCTGGCCAGGAATCGAACCCGGGACCTTCTTGCTGTGAGGAAACAGTGCAAATGTCACCGTGCTGCCGCTCTACACAGATCAGTCAATTCTAAACTAATTAATATCATCATTTCTAAAAGCTGTACTTTTATTTTAATAGCAACAGCTTAGTTCAGAAAATTAAATATTAATTAATAAGAAAATACTTTAAGTCCAATGAAAAAATGATCCATCCAATAATCCATCTAAATGCAATGGCAGGCAAGTGATATCTTTCAAATCAGGATTATTTTATTTATAATTATGTGTTTTAAAACTAGATTAAGTTTTTTGGAATAAACAGTCAGTTTTAGGACATTTTATTAGAGAGGGTTGGAGTTGTAAAAAAAACGAATCGGCGTTCACACGAAGTAAAAAAATTTAATCTGGCAAGCGTTAACCGACTCACGCTGAAGTGGCTCCAGCCAATCACAGTACACGTAATTTCTTGGCCGCGTTCTAATTCTGGCCAATGACTATCTTCTGGAGGCGGGGCGAGGGCTGACGCACTGAGGCGCGTGATTGACGCAGGCGCTGTTTCTAAATATAGCAGCGGGCGGCCCGGCGGTGTGAGATAGCTGATCCTTCATTCATTGTACCGGGGCGGATCCGTTTATTTTAGAAATTTGATTGTGTTCCAGCCAATCCAAATATAGTCGTAGACAGGTATTTTTAGCGGAAGCGTGTCCCCGTTTCTTCTTGCCAGGGAACAACCTCATGACACCGCCGTGTTGTAACGGGAGATTGTAGCTAGCTCATGGGTTACTGCTTCAGCTCCATGAGCGCATATCGGTCAAACTTCACGGCTTTAGAAATAAAGTTGCGGTTTTTCACTATAACTTTACTTAAGTTGCCTTTTAAAACAAGCTTCGTACAATGCCAAACTGGTGGTGTAACGGTGAAAAAATTTAATTTAAATAAACGCGAAGAAGAAAACACACAGGTAAACCATGGTTGCGTCCGAAATTATATAATCCATTTGAGTTGGTAAACCATGGCTGTGTCCGAAATTATATAATCCATTTGAGTTAATACCCTGGCTGTGTCCAAATCATATACCATCCGTTGAGTTAGTAAACCATGCTGTGTCGTCCAAAAAATATAATCCATTTGAGTTGGTAAACCATGGCTGTGTCCGAAATCATATAATTCATTTGAGTTGGTAAACCATGGCTGTGTCCGAAATTATATAATCCATTTGAGTTATAAACCATTTGAAATCATATAATTCATTTGTTAGTAAACCATGGCTGTGTCCGAAATCATATAATCCATTTGAGTTGGTAAACCATGGCTGTGTCCGAAATCATATAATCCATTTGAGTTGGTAAACCATGGCTGTGTCCGAAATCATATAATACATTTGAGTTAGTAAACCATGGCTGTGTCCGAGTCCGAAATCATATAATACATTTGAGTTTTAGTAAACCATGGCTGCGTCCGAAATCATATAATACATTTGAGTTAGTAAACCATGGCTGCGTCCGAAATCATATAATACATTTGAGTTAGTAAACCATGGCTGTGTCCGAAATCATAGAATACATTTGAGTTAGTAAACCATGGCTGTGCTCCTGAAATCATAGAATACATTTGAGTTAGTAAACCATGGCTGCTCCTGAAATCATATAATACATTTGAGTTAGTAAACCATGGCTGCGGAAATCATATCCAAATAACCATGGCTGCGTCCATTAGAATACATTTGAGTTGGTAAACCATGGCTGCGTCCGAAAATATTTCATAAATTTGAGTTAATAAACCATGGCTGCGTCCAAAATTATATAATACATTTGGGCTAATAAACCATGGCTGCAATCCAAAATTATAGAATCCATTTGAGTTGGTAAACCATGGCTGTGTCTGAAATCATATAATACATTTGAGTTAATAAACCATGGCTGTGTCCGAAATATAAACATATAATACATTTGAGTTAATAAACCATGGCTGCGTCCGAAATCATATAATTCATTTGAGTTAGTAAACCATGGCTGCGTCCAAAATTATATAATACATTTGGGCTAATAAACCAGGGCTGCGTCCGAAATTATATAATATACATTTGAGTTGGTAAACCATGGCTGTGTCCGAAATTATATAATCCATTTGAGTTGGTAAACCATGGCTGTGTCCGAAATTATATAATTCATTTGAGTTGGTAAACCATGGCTGTGTCCGAAATTATATAATACATTTGAGTTGGTAAACCATGGCTGCGTCCGAAATCAAATAATCATATAATACATTTGAGTTGGTAAAACATGGCTGCGTCCGAAATCATATAATACATTTGAGTTGGTAAACCATGGCTGTGTCCGAAATTATATAATCCATTTGAGTTAGTAAACCATGGCTGTGTCCGAAATCATATAATACATTTGAGTTGGTAAACCATGGCTGTGCATCCGAAAATCATATAATACATTTGAGTTGGTAAACCATGGCTGTGTCCGAAATCATATAATTCATTTGAGTTAGTAAACCATGGCTGTGTCCGAAATCATATAATTCATTTGAGTTTGTAAACCATGGCTGTGTCCGAAATCATATAATTCATTTGAGTTAGTAAACCATGGCTGCGTCCGAAAATATTAATAAATTTGAGTTAGTAAACCATGGCTGCGTCCAAAATTATAGAATTCATTTGAGTTGGTAAACCATGGCTGCGTCCGAAAATATATAAATAAATTTGAGTTAATAAACCATGGCTGTGTCCAAAATTATATAATACATTTGGGCTAATAAACCATAGCTGTGTCCGAAATTATAGAATCCATTTGAGTTGGTAAACCATAGCTGTGTCCGAAATTATATAATACATTTGAGTTGGTAAACCATGGCTGCGTCCGAAATTATATAATTCATTTGAGTTAGTAAACCATGGCTGTGTCCGAAATTATATAATTCATTTGAGTTGGTAAACCATGGCTGCGTCAGACAATATTTAATAAATTTGAGTTAATAAACCATGGCTGTGTCCGAAATTATATAATACATTTGAGCTAATAAACCATGGCTGCGTCCGAAATCATATAATACATTTGAGTTGGTGAACCATGTCTGCGTCCAAAAATCACTTATTACTTAAACACATACTCCATTTGAGTTAGTACATACCTCCAGACTGTTGTTTGTATAAAATTTGTACGTATGTCATCTGCTATGTTAACATTATCACTTGACTTGCTGGATAACATTTAACCTGGCTGATGTTAAACAAATGCAATTTAATCACAAGGACCGATGTTTTTTTAAAAAAAGTGCTTAATGTTACTTCAAGCAGTTAAAAGTGCGCGTTGCCACTTTCTACTATGTGAGTATATGACTGGTCGTCTCTCCAGTGGGCTCATGGGATAGTAAAGTATCCATCGTATGCACTTAGTAGTAGGTCATCTGGGAACTTTACTCTGAAGGATTTAGACATATTACTTGCCCCGCAATACTCAGTTACGCATTCTATCTGTGGATAAAGCCTCAAAGTTTTTTTTAGCAGTAATAAACAAAGGACGAAAGCTTTTGACTTTTAAACTGTTCTGAAACTGAATTCCGTGTGTCATTTTACAGTAATCATGCCCTGTTAATAGAAAAATGTATTTCTGGTAACTGTTATACGCTTAAAAGTTTTATAGTTCTTTCAAATTTAGCAGTAAAGATAGTCTAAAATTATTTAGAATTAAATGACTGTAGATTAATGCTAATATAATATCCTCTGGTCTAGGGTTAGCATCTGCGAACTCTCCAAAGGGGTTAAGAGGAAATTTTAGCGCACGCGCAGCAGCATGCTCACTTTCATTTACTTTCATTAGCTGGGTCACTGAGCGTGAGCTGGGGGATTCCCCTTTCCATGACCTTACAAACACACCATCTTCTACCCACGGCAAAGAATGAGGTCATTTGGGGCGAAAGTTTGACGTTAAAACACTTGTTACCACTACGATTAATTTTAAAGAATATAAAATTAGCAGTAAAAGGTGATAAACTACCAGTCATGTGGAGTTTTATTGCACTTTCACCCTCATTTCTTCGTTTGTGTAGTTGCTATTTTAAGTTTGTTGGGTTTGGTTTCACAGATAACATGTTCACATACCACCCAGGATGAGATGTGACTCTATCACAGGACTCGGTGCACTTGCACATTCACGTTTTTGTTCACACCTAGGGGCAAGTTAGCGTGGAAGGGAACCAGAGAAGTTGGAGGAATCCCAAGCGGGGGAACATGCAAAGCTTCTCATAAACTGTAACCCGAGCTCAGGATTGAACCTGTGACCCTGGAATGGTCAGCTGGCAAGTGAGCCTCTGTGTCACCCATTTAACAAATGATTATTAAAAAGGGCTAAAAAAGTTACTGCTACTGTAAAACATTTTTAAATGACACTTCTATTTTTGTTTTACATTTACAGCATTTTTCACATCTACAGTATACAACTAAGCCCTTCCAGCAATCACAGTTTGGTGGTCTAGGCATTAGGACCTTTAAATAGGAAGTTTAACACCCAAAAACACTGTGCTACCACTTGTTTTATTTCTGTTTGCGGCCAAATATTCAAGACAAGTTAGATTTCTAAAAGTCCTACAAATTTACTTTATCTACGGATAAATGCTGCTCGGAGCTCTGAAAAATAAAGTAATGTTCAGTTCAGTTATTGCATTTGCCTTGATTAATTTCGTGGCCCACTAACAGTAGCCAAGTCTTAGTTTAAATTTAATTTAATTTATTAAGTGTTTTTAACAACACACGATGTCTCCAAGCAGCCTTACGGAAACAGTATTTTAAATTTAATTACAAACATTAAAATTAAATTCATATTTATCCCAATAAGCAAATTTGTGGCAACGTGGCAAGGAAAAATGTCCTAAAATCATAATAGGAAGGAAGCTAGAGGCTCAAAGGGGACTCCATCTTCACCAGGGTAACGAAAAAGTGTGTGATTAAAGGTATATATATGTCAATATCCAAAGAATTGTGTTCAGGAGCTTTAAGTAAAGTTCTAAGTTGGTTTTCCACATCAGATGTTAGAGATTGAAAAACATTTATACATGAAATAATCTTGATAGCGTTGAAGAATCTTTAGTTTTGCACCCTGTTTCATTCTTTAAAACACATCCAAAACCCAATCATGCTAAGAACCTAATAAAACTGCTCCGAGGTGTAGAGGTGGAAACTGTTTCTGCTGCATAATGTTTGTGGCAAAATCTTTTGACTCATAAAAAAATGTGCTTTGTGATAAAAAAAATAGGGCAATCCTGCAGTCTGTATGTGCAGGGTTTCCCTCCCAGATAAAGATTCATTTAACTAAAACAAATTCAGAAGTTACGCTGGCTCACATTATCAGAATGTGGTCAAATGTCCCTAGTTACACAACTGCACTTGACTGAACTTATAAAAAGGAAATTATTACAATAATGTGCTATAGTGTCACCAAGATAAGGATGAGTTCCCTTTTGAGTTCAGTTCCTCTCATGGTTATTTTAGTCTCAGGGAGTTTTCCTTTACTTTTCTTTACCTCTGACTAATCATGATTTTTCATTGTGATTTCTGCTGAAACCCAACCATTGTGCTTGAATTGAATTAAATATCGATGGAGGTTATGTGTGTCTTTTACGTTTACAGCATTTGTCAGACACCCGTATCCAAAACAATTGACATTTATCTACTTTATACTACTAACCAATTAATTAATCGTCTTGCTCAGGGGCCCAGCAGTGGCAATATGGTGGTGCTGGGAATCATACCCTAACTAACTTCAGGTAAGGAGGTCTGGGGTGCAGTCGGTGTTACGGTTTATCCCAAAGGAGTTTTGTGGTGTAAAGGTCAGGGCTTTGTGCAGAACTCTTAAGTTCTAGACAACTGTGTGCTTCCAAATTTGTAGCAAAAAATGGAGTGAAGCAACTTATGGATCTTATGGTCAAGTATCCACAAATGTTTGCCAGCATAGTGTATATACTTTGATGTATCAGTTTAAAACCCAGAGCTGCCTAATTCATCAATCCCAAAGATTTCTATAGAAATAATAGATATGAGCCAAAGGCTGTCAATCATTTTCTGCCAGACAAGTGTGTCTAGAGGCAGAAAGACCTGTTTTAGATCCTGCTTACAATCTCGGTGTCTCCTCCAAAAGAAAGTGAAAGCCCGGTCCTATTGTTTCACGCCCAGTCCCATTCTTTGAGGATGAAGGTAAGTGCAGTGGTGGTAAAAGTGGTCTGGCTGTGAACATTGTAGGCGGCTGGTTGTGTTTCTATACATGTTTCAAGATGTTTAGTGTTGTGTTGCTGATTGCTCAGCAGGTGCTCCCAGGTGAAGTATGCAAGACCTTTATAACTTTCACATGCAATCAATCGTGACTCATGTTGACGCATACTATGCAAATGAAAGTAGGCTATTGTAACCTATCGAAAGGTGTTTAGCCACATGATGCAACACAAATTCTTGTGCATCAGTATGCAAATACAAAAATATTCCAGGGCAAGCACTGATTTGATGGGTGGCATAGGTTAATACACTATTTTGACAAAAGTATTGGGACACCTGTCTGGTCCACCAATGTGTATTTTTCGAATATCATATTCCAGACTTACTCCTGTGATAATGTCCACACTTCTGGAAATTATTTTCAATAATTTTGGAGTGTGGCTGTGGAAAGTTGATTATTCAACCACAATAGTATTAGTAAAATCAGACACTCATGTTGGGTGAGGAGGTCTGGGGTGAATTCGGTGTTCCAGTTCATCCTAAAAGTGTTGTGTAAGGTTAAGGTCAGTACTAGAATAAAGATATGAAATTATTAACGCACCATGCCTTTAGGGGTTCAGGGGTTTTTGAGACAGAATTCGAGATTTTTAGTTCCACTTGTAACACGTAACATGCTCTTGATAGATTTTAGTCCGGTGTTTAAAAAAAAACAGAAACAGATTTAGGTCGTAGGTATCATGTGAGAATAGATCATCCTATTGGGCGAATCACAATCTTGCCCTTTACAGTTTGGGTTCACAAAATTCCTCTCACAAAAGGAATAGGCTTCTCTCTTTTTCTTCTTCTTTTGCCACAGCGAATCATCTGCCTCCACCTTGCCCTATTCTCTGTATCCTCTTTATTCACACCCACTAACTTCATGTCCTCATTTATCACATCCATATACCTCCTCTTTTTTTCCCCAGCAGCCTCCTATCGATAATTCCAGTATTCTTCTCTGTAAATGTCCAGACCTTCTCAATCTGAGCCGTCCCTCTGATGTTTTAAAATTTGGTGTTTCTGTTTCGTGTTTTATGTTGATGTTTCATGTTTCACGATTGTGAGTTAAGTTAGTTCAAGTCAAGTTAGGTTAGTTTGGTCAAGACAAGTTTAATTGGTGAAGTTGAGTCAAGTTTGTCTTTTATATAAATAAAAATATTTATTTTATTTTTATAAGCAGTTAGTGGTTAAGGTCCTTGCTCAGTGGCCCAACTTGGTGGTGCCTGGAATTAAATCCATGTTCCATGTAGCAGCAACCCTAACCACTGATCTAGTGCAGGGTCGGCTCTAGGCATGGGCATCTCTTGCACCGCAATTAAAATTTGGTAAAGAGCACGTATACAAATACGTTTTCATTTTCTTTTGTACAATTTATGATTCGATAAAAGAATTCTGAGGCGGACTCTGTGTTAAGAAGTTTAAGGGAGAGGTGTAGTTTCCGGTTTTTGATTGGTTGCAAGTAATGGCATGACCTACACTCACTAGACCATCAATATCTATATCTGAATTTGTGCTTATTATTCCAGACATAATCTCCTCAACCCCACCCCCAAAAATTGCGAACCAGGGGTATCTTTCTACCCAACCTTCTATAGTTGGCAAGAACCGGGCCTGATCTAGTATCTTCCAAGTAATACGCCAGAATGTCCTTCCAGATAGACATAGCATGTAGACATATGTTGACATTTGGTGATTTGTTTCGTGGAGTTCCCATCACTGGATTTTATCCCTTCACTGTATGTCATGCTTATTTCCCAAAAGTGATCATTCTGCTTTTTTTTGTGATCTCTGCTTAGACAGTTGTGACATTTTGTAAAATACCAAGATGATGTTGATGAAACTTATCCTAATAATGTTGAAACACGTTTCACTGCTGAGGTTTCGTACTGTGTTCATTGTAATGCATTACTTACCAGAATTATGATTCCAGCAAACAAAATAAAAAATACAGCAGGCAGAATATTAACATGTCGTTAGGCCACTTTAGGCTGAACAGACTATCATATTTATTAGTAGTCCATAAACCTCTTTTCTATGAAAAAAGAGAAAGAGTACATCAATCAGAACAATATTAATATTTTTCATTTTTTTATTATAATGCAATGCATGATTCAACAACTAACAATGAGTATCTAATATTATTAAACAAGTTTAAATTAATTAATATATAAGTAATAATTTGAGTGCATATATTATTATATATTTGTGTTTTTTTTCCATTTTAGTTTTTTACTATAATTTTACTTTACTTTGTATTATTATTACCAAAAAAAATTACATTTGGAAGAAATGTAACACACAAACTTTCTTTCTTTAATCTTTATTAGTTTCTTGGTGGGTCCTACATCATCCCTGATAACATTTTAATTCATTTTAATACACAAAAATACAAAGATAATTAGGACACATGCCCTAATTACTCGGTATCCATTTTAATACACAAAAATACACAGATAATTAGGACACGTGTACACACACGGGGCATACAAGCAATAAAATACATTTATCTATGCAAAAAAGCAGTAAATACTTTCACCCCCTCAGCTTACAGATGACTCAGTTGATAAGCATGCTCTTGAAAAAGGGATTCCCCAGAGTATATCACTCACATACACACACACACAAACACACACACACCACACACACATTAGTGCCACAAAGCTACTCTTACAAACTTGTAGAATAGCGTAATTATAATAAAGGCCTCTGAGGGCTTCTGGTTTTTCAGGTTACATTAAGCTCATTCCTTCATTTTTCTTCTCTCTCTTATTTATTCAGACAAGCTCTGAACACATTTTCTCAAATGCAATTTTTATTTATACTATTATAAAGAAGGTAAATAAGTAAAAAGTTTGTAAGGTTACTGGTTTTCTGACAAAAAATATTACATTACCAGACATTCTAATTACTATCATCTAAAATTGTGTAAAAATATCGATAGAACTAACCTCTAGTATCGATATGACTTTTAAAATGATTTACATTAAGGTTTAACATTAAGGTTAATATTTGATTAAAACTCTCCGTGTGTTAAACGACTTCCTCCTCCACTCCTGTAATTGTCACTAACACATACAACCATTGTCGGGAAACATAAAGGAGCCTCCGGCTTTGTATTTGTTGTATTTTTAGCTATTTATTGAACTTTTCTGTAATTTACTTTTACAGTATGTATTGTATTGCAATATATATCATGATATATTGTATCGTGACCCATGTATCGTATCGCAAGGCCCTTGCCTATAAACAGCTTTCTTATAATTGTTATATGTCGCAATTGTTTTAATACAGACTTTTAATGTATGTCTACAAAACTGGAAAAAAAGATTAAAGGTTTCTGAACATTTAAAAATATATTTATATATGTTTAAGCAACATTCTACAAGGATATTGCGATATAAGTGAGTACAATATCGATATACTCGCAACATTTAGTTTCAACCCAACAATTAGATTGGACAAGCTGCATTTTCACTGTGCTTATGTGTTAAAATGATCATGCTGGAATTTTTTTTAATGTTTTTATCATTATAGCAAATGTTCCTACAGTACAATTAGTGCTTTTATCAAGCATTAACATTTAGATGTTAACATTTTTACTGGATGCAACTTTACCCTTAACAGGAACATACAAATTATCTGGAGCTAGCTAGTCAGTCTATCATTTGTTTAGCCTGCATTAATGCATTCAGTGTCGAAAGAAATTTTGCCATCTCAAATTAGCTATCAGCACATGGCGTTACGGACAAAATATAAGATAACGTATCAAACTAGCTACCAATTTAGAATTCGTAATGGTTTTTATTTAGTTAAATCGTAGGTTGTGTCTATGGTTTAGTTGAACAAGGTAATAAATTGTGCGACGGATTAATTGTAGTTAATATTCATCATCCAACCTACGGTAATTCAGCTATGACCACCGATTTTGTAACTATTGTAACATTATGTAACTATGGACTCTTACTACTGTAGGCAGAAGGTCTGGGAATCGTGGCCGCTTTGAAGGCCCGCCCAGATGGACCTACGACTGACAGGTAAAGCAACCAATAATGTTTTGTTTTGAGTCGCATCACGTTCAGGGTGTCACTAAGTACCTCCACCAATGTAAACACAAAAAAATGTACTTCTTGATCAGAAAGCTTTGGGTTGTTTTCAGGTGGACGGTTAAACACAGCGCCACACACATCACCCAGAAATCCTAAACAATTTAAGACTTCTGACGTTTCCAGCTAAGTGTGGCATATGCATCAGACGTTCAGCCAGCGGTCTGTGGGCGTGACGTATGAGGCTGAGACTATCATTAACAATAGCGAGGGCTAAGCCCCAGAAAGATGAATTTCTAGAACCGCCCCTGGATCAGACTTTAATAGATTCCCGTTCTTTAATTAAACACGGCGATCACTGGCACCTGATTTTCCTCCCATTGATTGACAACACATGTTTATTTTGACCTTTAAAATAACTGTTAATCCTTGAGGTTTACATACTTTTGCCACTCGCAGAAATATATAAAATGTCTTAGTGTCTAATTTCTTCCTGGTTGATTTTTATAAATGGAGCAACAATAAACAATTATTTAGCCATTTAGTGTGTTAAATGTTAGTCACTCAACATTAACGCCTTAATGTAAGTATAATAAAATTGTTCATAGAAAAAAAAAAGCTAAAATAAGACCTACAATCAGATCGCTGATGTTTATAGATATTGAATGTATCATAATAATTGCTCTATAATCCAATGCCTTATAATAAACACTTCAAGTGTCTGAGAAGAAACTGAAAAATGATGTAATATAATAAATGTAAAATAATATTTGTTTTGTTTTGGGATTAAATCATAAGCTTCTAATAAGTGACTAATATATTCATCCTTTGTCATCTTCTTACTTTTATTCAGACACTTTGGAACCTGTATTTCGGTTATGCTAAGAACTCGAGTGGTATCGAAAGGCATGAGACATTTTTTAATGCCGTCTAACTTGCAGGTTTCATGTGGGTGGGTTCCTTTAAGCCGTCAGTTTCATTTGTAAATTTGGAATCCCGTTTTATTTTCATTTCTATAAAATTCTTGGTCCAATGCTGGATTACTATGATTTTCAGAATGATTCTCGTAAGTGAAATGATTCACATAGGAGATGATTCATACATTTTTTTGGACGGAAGGGTAAAAGGAGTGATTTGCAGTTTTATATTGTGTGCTTAAGTGTGTATCTCTCTGCCTATGAGAGATTTGATCTACAGTACAGTTCCTGCTCGGTCATGTATAGTTCGATGTTGGCATGTTTTCCTGTGACGTTGCTTAATGATTAATGTGTCAGTGTGAAGTTTAGCAAGTTCTCGGTGTGCTACAGGAATGTCATCACATTTGGCTCGTGATGTTAATGTGCAGGATTAGTTTCAAAACTAAATTTTCAAAAATTTAATTGACTTTAAGAATTGAACTTTATACATTTTATTCGTTTATTATTCTGTTCAATGTTGTGGAACATTCATGACATGCTCAATATCTCCTTAAGGTCAAACGAAAATACAGCTTGTCATTTATAAAGCACCAATGACTCCAGAACATCTGGTGGTTACAAAACTTTAACACTCAAGGCTCATTTTCCAATTTTTTTTAGTATTTGTGTTAGCGTTTATATTAGCTAACTTTTATATTATAAACTGCCCATAGGAGTGAGTGTGAGTGTTTGTGTGGTTGTTTGTCTGTATGTGCGACCTGGTTATGGTACTACAGTGGTTAAGGTGTTGGACTGCTAACTGGAAGATTAGGGTTTGATTCCCAGTACTACCATGTTTTTAACAGATTTATGTGTGTGAAACAAAGTTAAAACAATGTTAAAAATTTAAAGCTTTTTTCAACTTTTTTTTTAAATTTTGAATGTTTCTGTGGTGTAAAAGTTTAGGTGTGTTTTATAGCTTTCCCTGCGATGCTGCCAGGACTAGACTACTGACACGGCATTTTTTTCAGGAGAGCTATGAGAACTGGAGAATGGTGGACCTTAGATGTGCTCATTGATGCACTTTAAGTTTGGCGAGTGATGCGGATTTTAACTTTGCTAGCTATTCAAATCTTGCATTTCCTCACGGTCTACTCATGAGTTGGTATGGGCCACCCTGGCGGATACTAGTTGCTGGTTCTCCTCTACTTTGTCCTACCACAATACATCACCTCATTTATCCTCCTTGCAGCCATCTACACCAATTAAAAAAAAAAATTCAAAATGGGCCTTGAAATAAAAATAAAAGAGAGTGTGTGTGTGTGTGTGTGTGTGTGTGTGTGTGTAATGAACTCACTATATATTTTGCATATGCCGGCTTAGGAGGTTGGGGTTTGAGCACAGCATCGGCTACAATACAGCACCTGTAGAGCAGAGTGGACTATGTCAGCTTGGTGGACCTATGGCTCAAACCCTGACCCTCCAACCAACAACTCTGATTGTTGGTAGTTACTAATATAATGATAAAGTGTTGAGAGTGGATTAATAGAGATCTGTGGTTTGACACACACGTGGCTCTGTAATTATAACGAATTAAGCAGGATTCCGTCCAATCAGAATGAGGAATGATTATGATCCTTTTTTTAATCATAATTTTTCCACCGTAATTTCCAATCTAGAAAGCACAATTTATAGAATATGAGTGTCATGAAAAAGAAGTGTGTATGCAAATGTGTCATTTTAAAAGGTACTTGGGTTTTGTTTTTATTTTGGTTGCAAATCAACAGTAAATAAAACTCATCATAAGTCACAAATTGTAAAATTCATTTTTATTACCAGAATTAAGAAGTTTTTTTCCTGCGTCCTGCATTTATGCACTATTAATAATTTCTCTACGTGTTTTTTCAGTTATAATTAACCAGAGTGTTAATCATACGTGTCCATGAGTGTTGCTCTGATTCTCACTTATATGAACATGTGTGTGTGTGTGTGTTTGTTTGTATGTATGTGGGTGAGTGTGTGTCTGTGTTCTTTCAGGAAATGATTCAGAAGTGCGGAAAAGAGAGCATCTCTTATCTAAATGTTTGGACAGAGAGAAAGAGAGAGAGAAAGACAGAAAGAGTGTTTTTTCTGTAACAAATAATTTAAGTTTTATATTTAATAAAAGTTTTATGTCGGAATATTTTTTTAAGCATAGGCTTTAAGATAATTTGGTATGTTCATTTTGTGTCATTTTGACCTTATTTTTTATTTTTGTATTTGTTTCTGTAACGCTGACACAACGTAATGGTGGGAACGTTAACGGTTTTTAGAACATGGCAGAAACAGTTTGTAAAAGTTTCTAAAATTTACAGTGTAATTTGACGGATGTTATATTGCACGTTCACCGAGAAAGAAGTTACACTGGGTTTTAGAGTTTTTCAGAGAAATGAAATCAGACTTTTTCATACAAAGATTTAAATATAATTAGAAATTAGCAATGTTATGCAATAATGTGTCATGGTTTAAAGATATTTATTATATAAAATAAAAGAAATAGAATTAAAACCAGACAAGCAGACAAGTTTTATTGCTACAGATTTTATAAAACATCATTTTTGAGATCTGGATGTACTTTTCAAGACACTTTTCCCAAAGTCTGGAGGATAATACAATGTTTCTGTCTAATATATATATATATATATATATATATATATATATATATATATATATATATATATATATATATATATATATATATATATATATATATATATATATTCGCTAAAAGTGTTCATTCATTCATTTTCTATACCCGCTTATTCCCTAATTTGGGGTCACGGGGATCTGCTGGAGTCTATCCCAGCCGCCTCTGCAAGGGCGAAAGGCAGGAGGGGTAAACCCTGGACAGGTCGCCAGTCCATCGCAGGGCCACACACACACACACTCACTCCTATGGGCAATTTAGAATCACCAATCAACCTAACATACATGTTTTTGGACTGTGGGAGGAAACCGGAGAACCCAGAGTAAACCCACACAAGCACTGGGAGAACATGCAAACTCCACACAGAAAGACCCCCTGGCCGGGAATCGAACCCTGGCCTCCTTGCTGTGAGGCAACAGTGCTAACCACAAAATCTTAATCAAAAGATCAAAAATGAAATAAATTAGCTAAACAAGCAACTAGCAGCCAGTTTTTTGTTGTTGGGAATTTTAGAGGTCCGAACATCTAGTTTTCTGTCACATCTGTAGAAAAAGTGAGAATAGAAATTCCAAGGATAAAGACTGGAGCATAATAGCTTGTACATAATGCCCTTTTAGCCCTATTTGATTTTAAAGAGTTACGTTTTTATTGTAAATTAAAGAAAATATCTCCTCACTCTTGCTCTTGCTATCTCTCTCCTAAACACCTCACACACACACACACACACACACATATGTACAAACCTTCTGTTATGTGACCATTATAGTTCTGGGAATAAGGCTTTTTTCTTAAATCACCCACTCCCAAAAGAGTGGCTTTACCTGGCTTATCTCTTAAAAAGCTTGTCTCAACTCTTTAAAGAGAACGCCAGGTTTTAAGTTCCCTCTAAAACACAAAACACATACTCAGGGCAGTAGAGTGACGTTTGGAAAAAAAAAAGGAAAGGGGAAAAAAGAGAAAAGACCTTGCACTCAACTCTCTCCTGTTTCGTATTTTCAGGTTGTGGTGGTGGTGGTGGTGGGGGTCTGCTGGCTGTGGTGGTATCACCGGAGAAGTAGCTGCGTGCCGGTGTGTAACGGAGCGAGCCGATTACAGTGTGTATCAAAGGGATCGCCACACTCTCAAGAGAACAAGAGGGACTTTCCCAGCCTCTGGCCCTCAGCCGCTCCAAATGAAGCTAAACCTCTACGATGAATAAATGCCAAGATCGGCTTAACACTCTTCATGACATAAGTGGCAGGAAATATGGGTGCATGTAAGGTAATAGATGCCCAAATGGGCTTTTCCGTCTAATTGTGCCTTAACATTGGTACGGTTGAGGATACACTCATCGGCATGCGACAAAAAAGTTCGGCGTCAATCTGTGGGTCGAGCTCATCTCTCTTTACCTCTCAGACACTGATTGAAGGTTCCATCCTGGCCTTAGGTCTTGTTGGTCTAGACTGTCTGCTATCTCATCCATCCGTCCTCCAGGGAGGTTGATATCAAGGGCCAGTGCTGCCACACAGACTCGGAGGCCCAGGCTGTATATCTCTTCTTCTTCTTTCCTAGGCATATTCACCTTCCTACGCAAAATGATTAAAATGGTTAAAACTGCATTCCAAGGCAACACTGAAGCTATTTCGGTGTATTATATTCATAGCAGGAACAGAACAGCCCGAGTCTATATTCTCTATGTTCTCACGTTGTGTGTATAGAGATGTGAAGGTGTTTCAAGGCATGCAGTATTTTTTCCATTCACTTCTACACCGTCTTGCCGTATTGCAAAAGAGTTGGCATACGCACACATATACGCGTACACAAACAGGAAGCCGATCACAACAGCGCTTTTGTGAGCGCCGAGGCTCCAGCGTTTTTTTGGAGCGCGCTTCGAGAGCAGCTCTATCGGGTGGGAGCACCTTTGCTTAACACACACAAACAACACGGCTTTCCTCTCAATCCATTTTTATCCTTTATTCTACCTCTATACATCTCATCGCTTATCTGATTTCTATTGTATTTGGAAAAGTGGACGGCTCACTAATAACCCTGCCCATTTAACCAACTGAATAAATCCAGCAAGTGCACTGTTCAACAGTCACTCTTCATACACCCACACTTACACACTGTCTACCTCAGGCATGCATTGTTTTATAGGTTGGAAAAACACCCTGCGTGACCCAATTTGTTGTATTATTTTTGGACACTCGCCATTTGGGCTCAGATTGTTCAGTAATACAAAAAATGTATAATAAAGATTACGCAATACACTTTTACCAACGTAGCTATTAGATCTCATTGCTTTTGTCAGTCTAACCAGTCACCATATCTGATTGAATGACTGTAAACCTTATTTTTCCTTTTAGACATTTTTATTTTCTTTTTTAGGTCGGATGAATAATGTTGAAAAAATATGCAATCACTGTTTTTCGGTTGCTTTATTTGCAAAAATCTTAGCCGAATGTTAATGTAATTTTTTTTTATATTGCTTATGAATACATGACGGATTTTGGAATATTGTTGTGTATTCTTTATGGTGTGTTTAATCTGTGACGCTATTAAAAGTAGAAATACACACACACACACACACACACTCGGTTCAAGTTTATTTAATAAAAAATCAAAATAAAGTAAAATCAAATCAAGCTAAATAATTGAAAAATTCATGAAAATAATAAATAAAAGAAAAAGATACTAGTTTATTTCATGAAAAATTAATAAAATAAAACAAATTTAAAAAAGTTATATATATATATATATATATATAAAGAAAATATATACATCATTATTTAAATGCAAGTAAATATTTAAATATGTACAATAACATATTCTTACTGTTTATTTTCCTAAACATTTCCATACACATATAATAAACAAAATGAAAACAGTTATTATAAAAATGTTAAAAACACCAGTACACCAGGTCATTAATGCAGTTATCCAATCATATGGCAGGAGTGGATTACATTAAAACATAGACATTAGAACTTAAACTAATATTATAAACAAGAAATTTCGTGAATTTTATATGAACTCAATACATTAAAATAAGACTCCTGCTATTTTTTGGGAAGTTTAAGATTTTACACCAAATGGTTTTGCAACAAATAAAATGATTTTGCAACGAAAAAGCTACAGTTACAGAAATAACTACTCATTACAACCACGGTGAGCAGAAATGCATCTCAGAATGCACAAAATGGTGCTCTGCTGATATGATGGGTTTAATTCTCAGCACTACCAAGCAGCCAATGCTGGTTCCTAAAGGATGTCTTCTGAATGCCAGAAATGTAAATGTAATGCCAGTTTCCCAATGCTCAAAGCCTGTGAGCTCCATGAAGACAACTCACCGAATGCCCTTGGGATAAACTGGAACACGGACACTGTATTTATAATTGAAGTGGTAGCTCAGTGGTTAAAGTGTTGGATTGTGGGTTCAATCTCCAGGACCATCAAGCTGGGCAAAGCCCTTAAGCGCAAACTGCTTTAAAAATAATGAGATTCACTTTGGTTAAGGATGTCTGGCAGTAATATAATGTAAATGTAATGTAGTGGCATAAAACAGCATGAAGAGCACATTGGGATGCACATTTTCCAGCTAAGAACAGGAATCTGAAGCAAAAACGGACACAGACTCAGACACAAATTGGACATTTTAAAAAAAGATTTAGGCGAGATCACAACGTTCCCAGGTCCCAGTTCCACTGATGTCAGATGTGAACATTACCTGAAGCTCTTGACCTAAAGCTGCATTCTGCCTCTGCCTGATAATTGATTAACCACATAAACACGCAGGTGTTGATTAATTTATAATATTTGAGGACAATTATACAGTGTGCATGTATGCTATAGCGTGGCTTTGGTTCCTCCATTCAGAAACTCCCATGACCGAACATAAGACTTTGTTTAGAAAGATGCTTGTGCACACACACACACACACACACACACACACACACATATAGACATCAAAGATCAATATCTGCCAGAGTTCAAGGGAGGGCAAAAAAGGAAATAGAAAAAGAGGAGGAGAGACGACACTCAAAGGCAGTCTGGAGGAGAGCGAACTGAAGAACAGGAAAGACCAGACACTGTAGGTTTGTTGTACTGCTTTGTAACATTTTTGCTTTTCTTCCTTTCCTTATTTAAAATGATTTGATATACACTTCTTTTTTTAATAACATTTTTTTTTTTAATTGAAAAAAATTCCAATAAATACATATCATTAATACGCCATAATAAAATGTTTGGGTTTGTTTTAATGAAACAAAAAAGCATTAAAAATGACTTAAAAATTATTTTTAAGCTACTCCAAGACTAGTTTGAGCTCAGAGCAGCGGGCATCAAGCTAGTAATTTTGGACTATTAAATAATATATGGCTGTGCCCCATAGCACACTCATTCCACACTAAACTTACGATTACATTACTGCTAGTACTGTTACTACAAATAATACGGATCTCTGGAGGCACCCAAAGTTCGTGTTCCCTTTAGAATCGTCCCAACTTTCCCCCTTTTAGTGGTGCCGCTGGACCCTAAGTTAGAAGATTGAGCCAAATGGTGTAGCGGGTAATATTACAATAAACTTGGCCCTAGCTGTTGGTCTATCTATTACATTTTGGCTGTGTTTACAGACACTGGAACTTCCAGTAACTAGGCCCTGAAGCTAGAGTGGAATATTCAAATGGCTTGCTCCATTCACTGTACCATCTCACTTATCTTCAGGTCCACTACGATACACTGTGCTATTCAAATCAGATCAAACACAACAGCTCTCCCCAGCATTGACGCTATATTTGTCTGTCTTTTTCTCCATCAGGTTGCTCTTCTTTTTTTTTTGTGTGTGTGTGTTTTACCTACACGCCACTGGGATATCTGATCTAATATCTTAATCCAACTTGACTGATAAAATAAAAAAAAAAAACCCACAGCTTTACACCATGACATCACCGGGTAGTTTTTTTTAACCAATACAATGTCAATTGATCTCTGGGTGGAATTTTTGAGTTATATCACCAAATGATGACATCAGCCATGTTTCTCCTTCATCCTTTACACTGCACGGCTAACCTAACCGGAGAGTAATGGGTTACCCAAGCTCCAAATATTTCCGCCCTCACCAGTTATATATTAGGAATCTGCTGTTTGTTACGAATAGAGTAAATGAACGGGGGTTTTGTTTATCTTGGTTGGAGAGCACGAGAGAGTGAGAAGGAGGGATAGAGTTAGAAAGAAAGAGAGAGGCTTCTCTATTTAATTTCTGCTTCATCAGTGGGAAATGCATGGAATGTATTAGAGGATCCGTCTCTCTAGAACTTACGCCAGGCTACTAGAAACACACACATATGGCTTCGCTCTCGCTTATTCGGAAACACTAATTTTACAGATCCGAGTTTACGGTTAGCAGCTGAATTTTTTATGTGTTACGGTCGTCACAGTTATCATTTCATTTCTTGCCTTTTTAGGCATGACATAAAAATCAATAACAGAGTACACTGGCAAATCATCAGAAACAGGAACCAAAATAAGAGTGGCTGGGGCAGTGACGTCAAGCCAGAAGAAAGCACATTTTGGTGTTTTCTCTATAAGTGATTAAAGTCATGACCGAAATGTGTTAAAAGCCTGTGATATTTTAGGAGCATCGCAGAGAAAATGTCACATAGTCCAGCTAATTCTTGAATATTTTAAGTTAGACATATTTTTGTTGATGTTTAAAGATATTAATAAATGGTTTTAACTGGTTTAATCGTTTCCTGTTGACATTAACTAACTAATAAAAGAATATACCATAAAATAAATAAATAATAATAAAGAGCTAACCTTAAATTGATTGCTCTTTATTCTAATCAGAATTAAAAGTCACTCACAGAGTCACCAGGAACAAGAAGATCCACTCACAATCAGATAAAACACCAGTCCATCAGAAAGCACTATTCACACACACAGCCACCCACACATACACACCTTAGGCTATTTTGCATGAAAAAAAAAAAAACGGAGATCCCAGAAGAAAAGCTCACAAAATTCTTGACAGCAACCCAAGTTCAGGATTGAACACAGGACACTGGAGCTGTGAGGCGGAAATGCTATGCTATTAAAAAATTCTTGCTATGCTATTAAAAATTCTTTGGATTATTTAATTATGTGAACGCTTCTCAGCCTCATAAAATAGTTCTGACAAATATTTTTCCTTAAGAACTGGTTCTAGATTTACCATCTTTTCCACCTGGCTTGGTCTGCCCTGTTAGCAGCTGCCAAAGATCAAGCTGAGCTTGATGGGGATGTGGTGGCTCATGGTTAAGGTGTTGGACTGCCAACTCGAAGATTGTGGGTTTGATTCCCAGCTTCACCAAGCCACCACTGCTGGGCCTCTGAGCAAGGCCCTTAACCACCAATTCCTCAGTTGTATAAATGAGATAAATGTAAGTCGCCCTGGATAAGGACGTCTGCCAAATGCTGTAAATGTACCAGTAGATTTAAAATAGTGACAGAATTACTGCTAACCCTAGTAGTTTGTTAACTTCTGCCATTGCATGGACGCCACCACCAGGAAAACAAAAGTAAGGCTACTGACGCTGGATCTTTATAGAAGACCTACGTGTACTTGGCATATCATAATATGTAGCCGAAGCTGTAACGACAAATTGAACCCGTTGCTGCTTAACACACCAAACAGCACCAAGGAACTTAGTATAAGTATGTGTTTTGGCAGCACGTAGTACAAAAAAGGGGTTTAAACTAACTATAGTATAGTAAACTGTTTAAAAAAAAAATCTGTTTGGTTTGTCACTCCATAATGGTTTGATGTAGAACGATTAACTATGTTTTCAGGGGCAAGTAATTAGTGATTAATGTGTTGACCTGCTTTTTGAAAGTTTTCTAACCAGGACTGCCAAGCTGCCACTGCTGGGCCCTTAAATAAGGGTGTCGCCAAATGCTATAAATGTACAGTATTTTAATAATCAAATAAAGTGTCAATGGAGTTTCTCATTGAGTTCCTCAATATTATTGTGGGGTTTCTCCAGTTTCTTCCTAGATCATTAAAACATGAGTGGCTATGCTAAATTGCCCCGAAGTGTGACTATATATATATATATATATATAGTGGGGCTCAAATGGTGGCTCAAATGGTAAAGGCGGATCTGAAGACCAGAAACAACTGGGTTCGAGCCCCACCAAGCCAACCACTGTTGGGTCCTTGAGCAAGATCCTTAACCCTTCCTGCTCCAGGGGCGCTGTATCATAGCTGCCCCTGTGCTCTGACCCCAACTTACTAAGATGGAATATGTAGAAAAACACTGCATTTTATTGGCTCTGTACACGTACCTTACACAATGACAATAAAGTTGAATATATATATATATATGTGAAGGATACACCTTACACTTTATTTAAATGTTACACCAACTTCTCTGCTTGTAGTGCATTATAGGGATTACTTGGGTTCT
The DNA here is from genome assembly GCA_005784505.1 of Bagarius yarrelli. Taxonomy (NCBI): domain Eukaryota; kingdom Metazoa; phylum Chordata; class Actinopteri; order Siluriformes; family Sisoridae; genus Bagarius; species Bagarius yarrelli. Next base: position 10,165,992 of record VCAZ01000005.1, read on the forward strand.
TGAGTCTAATTCTTTCACAATACAACGTGCTATCGTGCATTAGCCTTTTGCTACAAAAATAATTTTGCAGGAAACTAGCCCTGAATTCCGCCCTTCCTGGCAGAACTACAATATTTTTTAAATCAGGTAAAAGCTGGTGACTTGGTAGACTGTGGTTATGGCGGGTATGGTTGATGATCCCCCCTTCAGCTTTTAAGCGTTTCTCGCTATCTTCAAACTCTCCAGTTCTCTTATCCGACATCAGTCGCTATGGTGAATCAAACCATCATCTCCATGACGACTCAGGCCCTCGACAGCCGTGTTCCGAACCAAACACGCAACAGGCTCCTACGCACGGCTGCCCAAAAAACGCTGCTCTGTGTGTGTGTGTGTGTGTGTTGTTAATACACAAGGGGTGTTAGAGAAACAGCCTAATTACAGAGCTGTGATTTATGCAATAGCATTGCCTTGTTTACAACTGCTGCGTCCCAGTTTATTTAGAAGATGCTTATTAATAGCCATATCCGTTTTGCCACCTTTCCAGATTGCGTGTAAAATTAGCGGTGCTCCTGTTTCTACATATAGATCTTCCTCAAGCTGAGAATTTTAGTAGATGTTTGGTCATTTCATAAGCAGATCCTAATCATAGTAAACAGGGATGAGGGTTACTGAAATATCTGTGAAAGTCAAAAGCTTATAATAGGACATTTTTGAGGAAGAGGAAGTGAGTAAAGATTTTTTTTTGGTTATTAATTATACCTGCTGATACATTTTACCGATACATATATTGCCAAAAGTTTGTGGACACCTAACTATCAGTAACACTTGGGATTTTGTTCCAGATCCTGTTAGATTAAGCTCTACTCTTTCCACTAGTTCATCCCAAAGATCTGGATTTTGTTTAGAACACTCAAATTTTTCCTCTCCAATTACATTGTACATTATACATTTACAGCATTCGGCCGACGCCCTTTTCCAGAGCGACTTACATTTATCTCATTTATACATCTGAGCAATTGGGGGTTGAGGGCCTTGCTCAGGGGCCCAGCAGTGGTGGCTTGGTGGAGCTGTGAATTGAACCCACAATCTTCAGGTTGGTAGTCCAACACATTGGCAATGAGCCACCACCTTCCCCCTACATAAACATGTCCTCATAGAAGGGCTTTGTGCACAGGAACATTGTCATGCTGGAACAGTGTTTGTGTCTTTTAGTTCCATTAAAGGAATAATTTAATGCTTCAGCATCCAAAGAAAGAAAAATATCCTAGACGACAGTCTGCTGACGAATTTGTAGAGGAACCACATATGGATCTGATGATCAGGGGTCCACCAACCTGCCAAAAAAACTTGTGTTTTTTTTTTCCCCCAGATTTTGAAAAACAATTTTTTTTTTTTACCAGATTTTTCCATTTAATTTTTTTCCAGATTTTAAAGAAACAGTATTAATGTGTAGCTCAAAAAACTTAATAAGCAACCAGCAGCATTTTTGTAGTATTGTTGCCACAATTAATTAGTTTATCTATTTATTTACATTTACAGCATTTGGCAGGTGTCCTTATCCAAAGCGACGTATATATATCTCATTTATACAACTGACCAATTGGGGGTTAAGGGTCTTGCTCAGGGACCCAGCAGTGGTGGAACTGGGAATTGAATCTACAGTCTTCGGGTTGGTAGTCCAACACCTTAACCATGAGCCACTACTTCCCTAATTATTTGCCTATTTATCTATATATTTTTCAATGTCAGACTCTCTCCCAACAATTTATTTCCTTTAAACGAATTACTTCATCTTTAAATAAGTCTTAAAAATCGTCCCCGAAGCATTGTTTTTTATTTTAGAATCTTAATTTTACTTTTGGAGACAGTTTGAAAGTTCTTGTATCTGATCTCCGAACAGTAACGCATGACAGACCTAGACGCTGTGTAAGAGCTGTTTGTTATTGAGAAGGCGTGAGATATTTCAATGAAAATACATTCCCACCTCTTCCTGCCAGCTGCCATTTTCCACAAGTTGCTGTTTTATTCTATTTCAGTCAGTTACACAGCCGCTATTTATAGCTTTAGTTTTAGTGTTGCAGTAAATATTATTACATCATGTTATACTC